>JAAXNX010002183.1:0-14361 GCA_036491905.1 Folsomia manolachei
AAAACGTAAGTCTGAATTTAACTTATAAATGCAATATTTACTTCAATCTATAAATTTGTGTGGTGTAAAAAATAGTGCATTGTTCGCCTTAATAAATAGTATGTTACAATTTTTTTAGGGAATCTGAAGGATGCTTTGTTTGGGGAAGAAAAGAAAACCAAGAAGGGTGAAACTTCCAATATTTGATTTATTTAAAGCTCCGGTGGCAACTAAGACACCAGATCGTGGGAGGAGGGTTAGGGGTAAAAGTGTTGAGCATAAGTCATCATATAGTTATAGGAAGATGATTTTGATGTTTCCCATGAAAATAGGTTTCACCCATTTAAAGAAACTTGAACAAACATGAAAGAACAACAAATTAGTAGGTAATACTAAATTCTCATTTCTAGGATAACCTTTTCAATGTGCTGCCTATTTGAACCGTTGTCCAACAGAAGATTCAATAGCAATAAAATTCCAACTAAATAGAATTCTAAGTTAGAAATTCCATCCAATGCTGTCAACCTAACTACTGGATGCTTATTCCATTAAAATTATGGCTGCTTGTTAAATAAAATTGTATTGATAGTTCCCCAGACGATGTGGTGATTCAAAACTGGCTTTCGTTCCCAGAAGGACTGATTGCGCACAAGTTGATTCGGCTTCGTATGTATTAGTCGTGTTTTTAAATTTTAGAAAAGTTTAGTCCGATATTACGAATATTTACGTCCATACCTAGTCCTAACAAAAGGGTCTCCGTATCCTAACCAAGTGCCTTAAAATACGGTGGCAATTGAAATGAAGTCACTACAATTGAATTGACGTGTCCATTGTGTTTCAAGGGTGTATTATCTATTTTGTGGTTTGCATATTTATTTACTTATGCGTAGGTCCACAATAATAACCTAGCTTGGGTTTGGAACGGTTTTTTTTACAAAGAACAATTCCATACAAAAGAATTCCTCTGTATTTGTGGATACTTAAAAGTTTATTGGCATTAAAAACACTAAACCAATGCTTAAAATTTCAAGAAACTGCCATCTTGTCAAGAAAATTGAAATATATGGACAAAAGCTCGGAGAACTGACATTGCAGTGCAAACCAGTGCGATGACTCGAGTTATTTGTAATAAGATAAAGTTCTTAATATATTTTGTATGCAATTTATCGTGGCTAATGTTGCATACAAGTTGTATGATACAACAGAATCCAGATGCACAATTTGTACTGGGAAATATCCACATTGATTATGTCGATGAATACTCACTGGATGTTGGCCAAAATTAATCTTCAAAATCACCTTGATAGCCATAACAATTATGCTTAGCCCTTTTAACCCGACGAGAAATATCGGAACCTAAAGATTTGAATCTACAGTCAATTCCCAGCAGGTAATGTCTCATCAAATACCACGATGAAGGAGTTCCATACTTTATAAAACTTGATTTTAATAAGAATTATTTGTGTCTCAAAAGCCCATAAAATAATTGGAATTGTGCATGGCAATGCGACAACAGACGACCAATTTTACTTAGGATGAATGAAATTCAAAAGCTTTATAGCTGAGCATATTTAAGATGTGTACCGAACAAGTCGATCCAGAACTCGTGGCGATATACTGATGTCAGGCATGGATTCAGAATGACATAGTGTCTAAATATTTAATACCCAGTGACTGGAAACGAAAAGATAAAATAGATTTTCCTCCGTACTAAATTTCTTTACAAAAGTTATCGGAAGAATCATTTATCCACTGGAATAGTCCATGCTGCATGAAGCTTTCGAATGTAATTTTAATGAAGCACTTTGTCAACTTCCCAGCAATTATAGAACACAGACATTAGAAGAATTGCACAACAGAGGAGGAATTTACGCAACAAGCTGGTATTGAACCGTTCTACTTAAAAAACGAAGTGGGAGTCTGTACTCATTTTTTCCAAACCAAATTACGAAATACCATTTGCTCCAAATTATGAGCCATTTATTCCATACCAAAATAAATGGCTGAGTAAATTGCAAATCCAAAATTGCAACTACAATTTGCAATGCTGTTAATTTGAAGACATCCTAAAATCTAATATTTAAGAAATGATAGAAATAATAAAAATATAGCCGGCTTGCCATAAAATTTCATGATTTTGAACAATTTCGCTTAGCTTGAAATTAAATGACGTAGCATGAACTATTTTAGTTAGTTGGACATAAAAACCTTAAACTCGTCTACGCTTGAACAAGTAGAATTACTTTATATGACCTAAATAAATTCCTTTTACATGGAATAATTTTAATATAAAATAATTAATAAAAGATTCTTTACGGCATATCAACGATTTTACTTTGAACAGATTAAAAGAAGATTCTTAAGCTTATTTGTTTTCGTGGGAGACAAGCAATATAATCGTGGCTGTTTAACATCAACGGGATGAAGTAAACGAACAAAATAAAAATTTAGGCTTAGATATCGGAAAATATAACGGAAAATTTCTGAAGTGCTTATTTTTTTGCAAATGAATGATTGCAAATATTTTTCAATCTGAGTTATGCCATAATAAGGAATACGTTTTTTGATGCAATATCAGAAAAACTTTGCCCTCAAAAATTTAAATACCAAGCCCGGAAATGTAAAACCGAAACACTGAGGGCGGCTAAGTATTATTTGATGTGTTGCATTTATTTTTCTTTAATAAATAACTAGTCTTGGGTTAGTGGTTTCTGTTGCAAAGAGCAATTCAATACCAAAGAGTAGCCCTTAATTTATAGCTAATTAAAAATTTCACCAGAAAATCGTCAGCATAAAGCTGTGAAATTGAGATTAACTAAAACTCCAAAAAGTCGAATAAAACAAATTAAAAGTCCGCATGTGCCTTAGGATGCTGGTGGTGGACCATGATTCGCGATAATTACTATAATAATTTACTAAATTAACTAAATTTACTAATTTAAGAAGAATACGTACTAGCTAATGAATAATAAAACTAGGACCTTGAGAAGCAAGTCCTTCCAAAAGATATTCAGCATGAATTGTGTTGGAGCATTGATGAGGCTGGCAGACGATTATGATACTGTAAAGTTAGTCAATTTTTAGAATATTTCATAACCATTAAAATACATGCATTTTTATAAATTTACCTTCAAAATAATCCTTCAATCAGTCTGTTTTCTTAAATCCGTCAATATTGGTAAGCACCCAGAAGAATAATGCAGCCCTCCCTCTTGAAGTGGCAGTGTTACTGGTTTTGATGCCGGAAATAACAGGATTTGATGTGTCAAATTGCTGTGGAAAAAAATGTAAACTTAAATACAAGATTATTAAAACATAACTCCTCCAAAATTTAGATTTACCTGAACCACAGCCAAAATTGAGCCGAGGTTTGGAAGATAAATAAAGATTATGGAGCGTTCCTTAAGTGAGATTAGAAGACACTCAGGGACGGGATGCAGGATTTGACTAATAATTTCAGGAAGATGTTTAGGATGAATTAATCCATCGGTGACTTCGTTTCCGAGCTGATGCCGAGATGGTTAAAGAATGAGCTTTGGAGGTTGAAGCCGTTACTGGAGTTTGGTGCCAATGGCGACCTGCAAATTAGGCAAGTTTGAGGAACAAGTTTAAACAATAAATTTTGTTGAAAAAGCAAATCAGAAGTTGTTTAGAAATTTAATTATTATTAACATTTTATCTAAATTAATTAGAAATTATAAACCTCACCCACCTTTTGTCGGAGAATCCGGGATTTAAAAGTCATCAAGTCCTTTAGATGGATAACTGATTCATCTGTAAAAAAATGCCGGATTAGTGTCTGAGAATTAAAGTGGCGTGAGGCTAATAGTTTTTGCTATTTCTTGAACGTTTTTGGCAATACTCACCAAACGTGAATGAAGTTCGCAAAATGGGTAGCATTTAATTATCACTGTCGCTAGTAACTCAGTTTGTGCACGGGAGTCAAAATTTTAAGTATTTCACTGAAATTTCATAATCTCCTGGACCCTCTGGAGAGAAGGTCCAGGAAACAAGGCGGACGAAACAAGACTAAACGTTTGGGCGAGGTGTGCCACTTAGTGAGCTTCCAGAGCTGACGCTACCACCACCACAAATTCTATTCCGTTTCCTACAAGTACAGATCATTAGCAAGGGATAGTTCACTAATATTGTGAAATTCTTAGTGTCAAATTTATGTTATATTTTATGCCGTTTTAATTAATTTAGAAATTATATTTTCATCTCCAGTTTTAATTAAAAGATGCTCAATCCTTCTATGGATTTCTTGTCATTGTTAATTGCATTCAAGTTCTATGGATGTTCATTTATGAGCAATGGAAATACGAATTAGTAGTTATTTTAAAGGTTACGTCAGCAGTCTGGAGAGTCGGGCTTGGCTCCGTTGTCGTATTTCCTTTTTATGGAGTCGTTAATCGTCCAGGCATCGAAATGGAAAGTAAGTGTGACTGCTGTAATTATGATAACAAGCAGTGAACAAAACAATGATCCTATATGTTTAGGCAGTACATAGAGCTCTGCATTTTATTCTTTCAGTAGCTTGTTATTCTCGCAATGTTTAAGTATTATGCATTTTAAAATTAAGCCCAATTTTGTGACATAAGCTGGCGGCTTAGTTTTAGCCCAGTTTTTTGCACTTTAATGTAATTTAGGGTATAAAATTATTGGAAATTTCGAAAACAATGGAAATTCATTTATGCAGATTGATTGATTGTTAAAATGAGACGCATTTTACTTTTACTTTATTTTTCCAGGAATTTAGAGATTTAATAAGTTCGAATGACTGAACCAGTGTAAAGGATGTTATTTGATGATTAAGTGACTCAAGTCGTAAGTTTTCTATGTAACCATTACAGATTACGGAGTGTGTGCTTCCGTAATTGGGCATGAAAGTAAAAAGGGACCGTGATATTTTTCGTAATCTGACTCAGATAATCTTACACTGCCGATTTGTTTACTTTTACTTGTCCCTTTATCGCATTCAGAAGAAGGTGTCTAATTTCTGCAACATTCACTTTACTTTGGAAATTGAATTGAATTATGTCCAATATTTTATTGGCTATGCCATGCTACATGACTTAACCACGACTTGAGAAAAAAATAAAGGTACGAAACAGTAATTGCGAGCATAAAATGAATGACAAAAAATTTTGCTAATACAGTGGAATTAGGACTGGCTGATTAAATAATGAAGTGAGAGCATTTTCCAACTTTTTCAGAAATATATAAAACCCGAAAGAATGAGCCAGGGTAAGAGATGCTATTTCACCCCATTCGTTAGCTAAGTTTGGCTAAATTACTTATTTTTCTCATGTAACCATTAGAGATTACAGAGCAAATATGTGCTTCATACTTTGACTTGGAATATTAGAAACCATACAAAGTGAAAGAGCGTGAAGTTTATAACAGTCTGAAAATGCCGAGCTGTGATTTACTTTTACTTTTCCTGTTATCGCATTCAGCCCACGGTGTCCAATTTCTTGGACGAATAATCATCTTTCAAGTTGTTTTGGAGATATTAATGGGATTTGGAGCAATATTTCATATTATTCGTTGTGTCACAAGAGTGCATGGCATTTGTGTGTGGAAAATGGAATAATGGAAATAGTGTACAAAATAATGAAAATGATGAAAACTTGGAAATTGAGTGTAGCCCAATAAATGAAGAAATGGGACGAATTTTAGTTGCATCTTTTTTATAGAGATTAAAGTAACTAAACCCAAAAAAGTGAGTGAGTGTAAAATGATTTATTTAACGATCCATCCAATCGTTAGATGAATTGTTACATAAGCTGGAATAAAGCTGAGACCATTAAAGGATCATAAATATGTGCTCCCATTAATTTAATTTAGCATGGAATGTGATAAACAAGCCAAGTAAGACGGGAGTGAATATTTGTCATAGTCTAACCTCTGCCGAGCTGTAAATTATTTTTTATCAGTTATCGCTCTCTATTACATTTCCTTGACAGAGAGCAAATGCAAACTGATTTATTTCAATATTTTTGGACGTGTCAAATGCCCCATGAATTTTTGTTTATTTAAAGCATGCAAGGAATCGAATGTGAATGGATGGCTGACTTGGGACCATTATTTCAAAAAATACAAGAATCACTGATTCTAGAAAACCAAAATATTTGCATGCATTGCAAAAATGCCCTGGTCCACATTTCCCATTATATTTAAGTGAAAAAATTAACACATATTTAAGACCTTGAAATAGTCTCTGCATTGGAATTGTCACGATTGCTTTAAAAATATACTAAACAGTTCAACAAGTTACCTTGTTGAACGGAATTAAATATATTTTCCAGTTTTATTTCTGCGAATTTTTAAAACTTCTGAGAAGTGGCTTCCATATTGAGTGGAATACTACAATCAATGCAAAAACACGTATTAACATTGTGAATGGAATTTTTCATATATTCTGAAACTACCAAGCTGCAAACATGTTTTGCAGACATTTCTAAAAAATGGCAGAAAAGTTTGTATTTTGTATTTGGTATTATTTCTTATTTGGTGGTGTGACTCTTGGGGACTGTGGATGGCAAGTTGTCGCCATGCCACAAAGTGGGAGTCCCTCACTGACGCCGGTTCTTCCTGGTGGAGGGACTTTTCCTTGGCGCAGTAGGTGCAAGTGGTAGACACTTGCGTCTTTAGTTTTAGTTGTATTGTGAGTGGATTGTAAGTTGGATTGGATTGTAAGTAGCATATTTTATTCTGTATTTTGGGGGAATGAGAAGTGAGTATCTTTTTCTGGGTAGTATGGGAAGAAGGATGACTGGGTGGAGTGAAGCGATTTTTCCGCACCACGATAACTTATTATACCATCTCGACTCCCTTAAGGGCTGGGGTACATTCTAGTTAGTAAGTACTTTAATGGGGTAAGATGAGAATGAGAAATAAGGAAGTCAGAGGTCAGCTTATCATGCATTACGGGGTTCAGTCATATTTTAGTCATTATTGAGGATTGTATTACCTTTGGGTAAATAGAAGCATTATGAGACGTTAGCATTACTTTGTACTACGGATTAGTTACATTACCAATTGTTGGTTGTGTCCCTACTACTATATTATGCTGCTATTTTAAAGAAGCAGTCAGCTCATGTCTCCTCCGTCGCCATTATGTCTGGGCGTTTAGTTATCTTGCCATTTGCTGATCTAGTATTTATGCCGTATCATTAGTTGAATATTGGGAATTAAATATATTGTTGACCTGTGTCATTAGTCAGTACAGTACATTACATAAATATTATTGGAGACAGCTTGAGCCTGCGAGCTCAGTATCATGTATCCTTGAGTGACCTTAGTCTTTAGCAGTACTTATCATGGGGAGGCAGCAAATTCCGCATCAGTCTCTTGCATTGCTAATATTATTATGATATGATACCATGTACTAATTAGTCAGTCACTTGAGAGGAAGCCTTTGGTATTTCTCTTGGCCAAGGTACTAAGTAAGTTGGGAATGAGATTTATAGATTTATAGATTCAATACATATCTCATTCATTGTACACTAATTCATGTTGTAGCAAATGTTATGCATTTATTAGGTGAGCATTCATGTCATTCACTAATTGGAGGATGCATCTCTTTTTATGGCATGCACAACCAGCTCTTCTTTGGAGTCATTTCAGTCAGTTCTATGTCATATTACCACCCATATTTCCATCTTGCACAAATCCTATCGTCCTTTAGGTTTCTTTGAGAGGATTTGAAGGGTGCATAGGTTGAGGGCACAGTATTAGGAGAAAAGTAGCCCTTCACCCTTAATGCAGGATGAAAAGTGAAAAACTGGCCGTTAACAATTTAACCACGAGGCATACATAGCAAAAAGTAACTTGTTAAAGTTTGGTTTATACTTTAAAATATTGCCAGATTATCATCTAACCCAACCTTCTAAAATATAATGGATAGATAAAGTGAAACTAAGGACAATCGATTTCGGCTGACCATTGACAAACTGTATTCTTGCTGACTAAATGATTTGCTCCCAACACTTTCTCCTGGAGTTGAGCAACCTCTTTCATCACTGACAATGCTTCACTCTTTCTCCCCAATTTCTCTATGTTTCAGTTAACTTTTAGTTTGTTTCAAGCATTTTTGCAAATCCGTCCTAAACTGATGTGATCCTGTATGTTTAAAACTATCTGAATCAAACCATTCATGACTAATTTTATTACTATGGTACAACTATCATAAATGAAAAGAAACTATTACAAACCCAAAACCTTATATAAATCAAATGCCTGATTGCAACTTACTCATCTTAACATTGTCATTTGATCCGTAGATGAACTTGACCCACACCTTGCGATAATTTTATCCGTCATTACTTAACATGCACGTAAATTAATTTAGCAATAAAGTTTGACCCAAGAAGTGTGGTTATCTAGTCAATGATTCCATGATGTTGGCTCAGTTCAAGTTTTGCCAGCCTGGAGACAACATTTGAAGCATTTTCTTGGCTTGGATAAGCACACAAAATGTTTGTTACGAAGTTATTCCCAATTTTGTTCCTTTTCTGGCTCGGAAATGGAGTTACTTCCCTTTCAATAAGCTTGGTATAACGAAAAACATTTATTCTTTAAAAATGAGTCACCACTAAAATACTAGAATTCTAGACAAAAAAAATTACAACATTTTCTATTTCTGTAGGAAGGTGGCTGGGGAGACTGGTGGTGTCTCCATGGTGCCAATACCTGCTTCAAACTCCTCCCAGGAAACTATTCTCGTAGTCAGGCAACTCGGGCGTGTGCTCGAGCCCCGGGATGGAACTATCGCCAAACTCCTACAATTCTGACCATAAATTCCAAGTCCGATGAAGATTTCAAGGTTGGGATCATCATGTTTGCTGCTCATTTACACAGTGGAGGCAACTTTGTGACGTGGGCAAATCCTAGGCATTCACCAAGACCAAGACCTACACCCCAAATTACGACTCCGAGATCAGCATCCTCCTGGGCTTGGGCATTACCAGCATTGAATGGGAACAGGTAAAGTCTCATTATTCATTTTCAGCAGTCGTTTTTTATCGTGGAGTAAATCGCCAACATTTAAAAATTTGATAGACGCGTCAAACGCGGTGAACCCATGCACCCTCAGCTGGAGATTGATGTATCGTATCAAGGCCCACCCGGATTGGATCATCAAACAGGACTTGGTTTCAATCCTAAAACCGTGTCATGGACCGGGGCTCCCGGTACTCAAAGGGCGAGAGTGGTTTGTCAAGTTCTTAAAGCCCGACGAAGCAGCAGTGGATAAAAAAATGGAGTTAAAGGGTGTTGAGAATTATTTCAGTTCTTGTAATTCTGTGAATACGACAAAGGAATAAAATCAAATGTTTTGGACAACAAGATTTGTAATTGTGGAAACTTTTGCATAATTTAACACCTTCAACCAACTCGTGATGTTGCAAGTATAGCCAATGACATATTTACGTAAAAAATATTATGTACACGTACTTATAATGACATAAATTTATTGTTGGTTGAATATTTCATTACGGATAAATGCAAAAAGTGGTGAAAGAATGAATATAATAATGGTAAATAAATTCTAGCATATGTATATCTCGAAACTGATTTGAACTGAGTCTTCTTAATATTGATGCTTATCCTGTGTTACGTGGGTGAACTTCGTTTACTTGACTAACACCACCCAACAATCATATCTTTCTCGTCGGTATTATCAACGTGCTAGCCAGCTGAGTAATATATATTTTGACCTTTCATTTGGTGGCAGACACGTTATTTACTTGTGTGGTTATCTTGTCAGTGGTTCCATAAAATTGATTCAGTTCAAATTTAGAAGGATTGAATATAGTTATAGCATTCTGTGGATTACTTTTAAAATGTTCGTTACAAACTTATTCCGTTGAAGTATTCAATAATTTAGTTAATACTTTTCTAACTTTTGTTCTCACTGAGATTTATGCAATGACATGACACAAATTGTCTTATTTACTGCTGTTTATTGAATTCAATTACTTGAAATTTCGTATTATGCATTTGTGATGTGAACAATTCGTCAGTCCATGTTGTGATGGAGATCTGCACTTCTGCAGCACCCTTCCAGCATTGCTACGTCTTCGGAGGGAAGATCTTTCACGTCACATTGTAGAGTGTTGCCTTCATTTATGACGGGTTCACTCAACTTTTCACAGCAATCGGTCGTGGCCATATTTAAATCTTCCGGAGTTTTGTTGCCCACGCAGCGGAAATATTTTGTAGCGGAAACAAAAACAACGGCGAATGAGAGCAAGCCATAGAAAATCAGAGATGCTTTCATATTTGCAGTGGTCACCTGCAAAACTAACAGTAATACGTGATAGAATTATTTAATTGTGATTATTTCAAACCTTTCCAAGTACAAAGAATCGCGTAGATGGGATTGTTCTGAATGAAATGCGTTTTGGACATTAATCCCTATTGCAAAAACCTTGGAGTTTGCACAAGTTAAACTTGTCAACCTTCTTTTATCCTTGATTCAAAATTTGTGAAGGAAACAATGGGTCATTAGTTTGCAGTCAGGGACTGGTTTCAACCATGAAACCGATATTGTTTAAACTGCTCAAAGCCAAGCAGAGCAATATCGAACAATGAAAAGTGCTAGTTTGCATGATATGCTCTCCATCAACTTATTCGAATACTTGTACATGACAAAATAAATGATGCACATATTTCAGGCGAAAATTGAGTTTATATTTTGTATTAGTCTTGTTTGATGCAAATGGTTTATGAATAATTTCCACGTTTAGTAAAAATCTGGCGAAAAGTTCAGGTCATAAGTAATATACGTATCTGTCGTGCGTCCAACTAAGATATGAATGCATGACTCTGAACAAAAATGAGATCATTCCATACGCAGTGAAGAAGTTACACGTATATTTTAATACTTTAGTAAAATATCCAATGTTATTTTACTGACTTGATCCCAATCAATAAACTGACCTTTCTTGACGTATTAGTGTTCTTCTGTCAGTATCATAGGTTGAGCTGCTTCTACTAAAATATGAACCCCAGACACGGGTTTGCATGAACATGATTCAGTTATGTTTCGCCGGACTGAAGACAACGTACCAAAAATTTTCCTGATCAGCTCAGTCTCAAGATGTTTGCTAGCAAGTTCTTACTAATTTTTCTGCTTTATCTCGGCGACAACGGAGTTATTTCTTTGTCACCTCCAAGACTGGTATGAAAAAAAATTTATCAATTCAGTAAAAAGGTCAAAATATTGGACATATAAAAATCTTTACTTTAGGATCCCAGGTGGCCAGGCTGGTGGTGCACCCGTTTTGACACGACCTGCATTACAATTCTTCCAGGAACTTACACCTTTTCCGAGGGACATCGCGCATGTGCTCGAGCAAAGGGAAAGGACCACGCCCACACTCCAACAATGATAGCGATAGATGCCAAAGCGGCGGATCTGGATTCCAAAGTTGGTTACATCATGTGGTCAGTCGGCTTATTTAGTGGTGGCAACTTTGCAACCTGGATGAAATACAATTACTACCATACATCCCACACGGGGCGCTCAACTCTGCTTCCACCATCAACGACACCTTCCTGGAACTGGGCATTGCCAGCGCTGAATAGGTATGTTATGCCAATTGTGCTATTTGCAAACTGGTTTTTTCGCAATTATTTTAACAATCAAAAATTGACAGACGCGTCAAACGCGGTGAAGTCGTGTGTCCTCAGCTAGAGATTGATGTTTCATTCCATGGTCCACCAGGCCGGGAGTGGATGACAGGATATGGATTCAATCCTAAAACTGTGTCAAGTACTTATGATCAATGCAACCAACGGGCGAGAGTGGTTTGTCAAACGGTTAAAGCCAAACTAAGGACCAGTGGGTAAAGTGGGGATAGATGGAGTCATACCTTGGATTATTTAAAATGTTAAAAATATTGCAAATTATTTCAATCCCTGTAATTTAATGTGATGTATATGAAAAATAAATAGAATCAGGCAGATGGAGTGTACAGTAGTCTCTAATCAAATATGGTATTCCATAATTTATCTGCAATCCATTGAACTAAAGTGAATATCAGTCTTTGACCTGGAACGGAATGTTTTCTGCGGACTTAGTAATGATGGCATTGAATCTCGTGGAGTTAACCTTTGATTCTTGTGAGAAGTTGTGAAACATAAATCGTATCTTATCCGTCCGGCTGTTTGTCAATGTCAATCTGCAGTTATATTCTATCAATGATTTTCTTTTGCAAAAAGTTTCTTCTAAGAAATCGTTGATGTTAAGCTTGTTAGAGGTTTCTTGATGTCTGTGCAAATGTAGATGATATAAATACAATTATTGTCAAATCATTACTTATGTTTAGGATGGAATGTATGAAATCTTGTGAGCCCTTGACTTTTATAAATTTGTATTAATTGTCAATTTATAGACTCAAGTCAAGATTAAAGTTTAGTTGTCAAACTTATTATTAGTGTGAATTAATCAGCTACCAAATCTATCAAAACAAACTTCGAAGTGACTAGGGGTCAAAATGTGTAAGTGTTTTTCCGTAAGTGAATTTGGGCAATTTCCTGTACTCAAGTATTTAAAGTGGCTGCCCGTTAAAATTTATTTGATTTAATCTCAATAACAGAAGGAATGTAAATGTTTTTCAAGAAAATGAAGTAATTTTAAATTTCTATAAGACTTTATTACAAAATGAAACTTGTCCTTGTTTTTATATTTTGTTGATGAACTAGCCAGAATGCCCGTAGACATAAGGACTTCGGGTAGCTCTAGTTCTCAGGTAGGGTCCATACACTCCTCCGTGGCAGTGTTGACGTCCGTAGGCGTCAGTTGTGCAACCTACAAAATCCATTATTTGCACTGGGCCCAAATTTTGGTGAATTATTTAAAACATTTAGTCACCTACCTGGCCTCTGAGTAGTTGTGGGAGGAATACACCGCTTGTAACCGTAACTGGAGTCGCAATTGTATCCATATGGAGGAGGAGTACATTGTTGTCGATTGTACTGATCATACCAGCAATTAGCGGGTCGTAGAATTGAATGGTACTGGTTTTGGAATTTGGCAATATTTCTTTCCATAGTAGTCTCTGCAACTTGCTCCGGAAGGGACGAGTTCACAGTGCTCAAATCCAGAGTAGTCGAACCAACAAGTGTCTAGATTTATAAAGGAAGGAAATTACTATAGGAATCATTTAATTGAAGTTTAATCATCTCACCAGGTCCAGGTGTTGTGGTACGGCAGTGTGGCATGGCGGATGGACCATGGTTACCGTGGCAACCTACAAGTGATGACAGTTTAAAATTATTTTGACTCAGAACTGCATAACTTACGCTTATGCGGTTTAGAATTGCATAATAATATTTTAAATAAGAAAACTTTAAAGCTTACCTCCTCCGAATGCATCGGTTTGCTGTAGCCTTAATGAGATAAAGCCCAAAACGCACAGAAATGGGGTTAGCCGTGCCATTTTATCAAATGCTGGATGCCTATGTGGAGTTTGACCGTTTCTCTCCAGAGTCTGCAGAAGAGTAAGGATTGATCTGGGCTTATTGAGCAGATTGTGCAGTTTGTCTCAGAATTTGCAATGGTATTGAATGAGTTTACTAAAGTATCTCGGGTTGTGTTGGCTGCGACCTGCGATAACTTGTGTAAGTTTAATATGCTTAATTTTGTGCTGAAGTATAGCATTCGTGCAATATTACCCTTATATCGTTATGCATAATAGGTGCATTCCGGCATTCAATTTAATTTACAGGGTAAAATTGAAATCTAGAGTTTTGGTATCAAGCCAATACTTGAAGTTGATTCATTTCAAATTTTATCAGGCTGAAGCTTCGGTTGAAGAAGGTGTGATTTTTTTATGATTATTAATATTTTCGTAAACTGTTGGTTTAAAAGAAATAGAATCCGATCAAGTTAGTTGTTACAATGCCATAAATAATTCTTTACGGAGTTAAAGATTGGCGGATTCACACTCCATTTGCTTAAACCTTTCTTTGGATGATTTTAGGTCAGAAGACTTCAAATAAGGCATTTACAAAATGACATTCTCTCAAATGTTAAATTGATACTTGGGTAGTGTGCAAATGTTGGCAAAATGATTCATGTAAATTATCTACAGCCAGAATCGCAGCAGACTGTTAAAAAGGTGCTGACAACAAATGAGCAACTATCATTTGAGAGACATGGAACATTTTAGATGATCGGAGGAAGTCATTCGTCAAACTGTTGGAAACGCGGATAAAGGTAAATAGTGGAAAGGACCAATTGTATGTAATAACCAGTGTGCGACCCGCAAGAAATGAAGTGCAATAAATGACTGCAAGAAATGCAATAATTGCAATTTCTTGCAGTAGCCCTCCTTTGCAAGTATTGCAAGAAATGCAAAAAATACTTTT
>JAAXNX010002184.1:0-14360 GCA_036491905.1 Folsomia manolachei
ATTGGATAGCCGGTTGTTCTCCATTTCTTTAAGAGCATCTTGGGTTTCGTGAACAATGAGAGGAAGAGTGGGCTTGGCTGTTGTTGTGGGTAAATCGTGTCATTATCCGCATTACACATTACATTATATGAGAATGCAAGGAGTGCAGGTAGTGTTGTGGATGTTCTGTAATAAATCTGAGCCGTGTATGGTGGTTCGGTAGCTTTATAATTTTAGTTATAGTACATGTAATGCATTAAGTTGAGGGCACTGGGTAAGAGGAGTAAGTAGTAAATGTGTAAATTGGTCTCTTATTTTATTTCCTCTTAATGCTTAGCTCTCGATTTTCCTCCAAATCTCGCTATAAATAGCAGATTGCGGTTTCCTTTTCAAACGGATTTTACTTTTATTTTTAAATCTCGATTTGAAATAAAAATGTAAAAATCGTGACGTCCTGGTCACTTCTTGATACGCTTTTAAAATCAAAGTGTCAGCAGTAAAGCGGTGGTTAATAAAAATAGAAGTTAACAAAGAAAGGCCAGAGTGGGGTACGTGATCCATTACGAATGGATCATGCCACGCTAAAATTGAACCGTTTACGAGAATTTTGAGGTTTTCCAAAGAACTACTCGCGCTGCGCTATTTATTTGTGGAATATCATTTCCATTTTACACTATTTCATTTATCTGCACTTACACGGCAATTGACACGTTTTTAACGAAACGTTCGTATGATTCCTCCACCTTTGAATATTATAGAAAAATTGAGTGAAATGGTTTGAATTCCATAACGTCGCTTCAAGAAGAACATGAAATGAACTTTTCCATTCCATGGTTTACGAGTTCATTTCATATCAACTCAGTTGAAGAGTTGATATCAAAACTATTACTCCTATATCTATCTGAAGAAACCCACACCCATCCCATTTCTNACACCCATCCCATTTCTGGGTAGTTGGGATAAAGCGAGTTTCTCCATCTCTGGAAGCATTCACTTTCCAGTTTAGTTTCGAATCAAATCGTTTAAATTCTTCCTGGTCTTCATATTATTCAGTCAGATACATATTCCGACCAACGAAGGAAAGGCTGGTCAAAGGGGAACTCAAATGAGAATAAGACGGATAGACCGACCCTGGTCGTACACATTCGCACCACTCTATTCTCTCTCTTTATCTTTCTCACTATTCCGCCTACTAACTTGTCTCTTCTTCAGATAGAATTCTCAACTACTTGCCAACTCATAACTTTTGTCAGAAAAAAGATTCTGAGGTGAATTCGAAATTTTACATGGGAACCTAGATGAGATGGTCCAGTCCAGTCCATTACTAGCAGCCAGCAAGGAATATACGACTTCTGACCATGCACGATGTTTTGGCTCTTGGTTTTCTTCCCACACTTTCTCTCCTTAGTATTCTTATGCAATGCTTTAGTGTTAAGCAGACAGGCACTAACCATCCAACGACCAAGCCAGACTGCTTTTTATTGTGACTGGCTTGGTTGGTGAAAAGTTATAGGTGCGAGCCAGGTTGATGTATGAAAACATTTTGCATTCCGGTCTCCTCTTGAATGAGATGAGATAGTTCAATGAGATAGCTTTATTACGTAAAGGGCGTAAAATATGTGAAAACTCAAAAGGTTAGATGTCGGACAGCCATTACATTTACTTTGCCACTTGTTAGATATTACATTCTGCCATAAGAAGAGCCAACTAACTTTTATTGGAACATGCAATAGCTAAAGAACGACTTGACTATTTTGCACGTTTTCGCCTTTGAATCGAGGAAGAGCAAAGCTCAAACAGCCTTTTACTCACCGAACCACAATAACTTTGAAAAGTTATTTACAGTATATTAAAACTATTCGCTGTTTCATCTAAATTCTACACCTACAAAACACAAAATGCCCAACACCCCATCGACAAAAGACTAAACATGAACATGAATGTGTTAAGAAGTATTCGTTCTGCACATATGCCGAGAGCGAAGCAAAAGTTGCGGTTTTTCATTCCATACCGCAAAGGGATTCATGAGGTTAAAATGATGTTCCTTAGCGTTGTTTTATGTGGTGTTGTGTGTTCCCCAAAGCAGTTATTAAAACTCTATTAATTTCTTTGTGCACTTTTACCTCAAACACCAAGAGCAATCGCCTACGTTGAAAAGCCATTTGTGACTAACCCCATCCGGAGTGTGAATATTTTATGTATTCAGCGCTAGCCAGGTCAAAATGAACCTAAATATATAACAGATACCCATCCATAGGAGCCACTAGATTTGATGCGAATATGAAATATTAAATGCTATGCCATGCTGTCTTCTAAAAGCTGTTCTGTTGTGTATTCTATAATATTACCAGAAAAGAAAGAGAATATGGAACCACGCAGCTCAACTCCCCCATTACTAAACTAGAAAGGTAATTCACGCAGAGAAATTAGGTAGCTTAATGCAAATATAATGTTGCCACTTTATGAATAAATGCATACAGCACAGCATAGTTTAAGAAGAGTGGGCTGAGATTGAGATTTTGAATTTTCTAGGGACATTTCTACAGACTTGTCTTGGTTTTATATTTGTGGGCAACTACGCAAGATTACATATAGCTAGAATCGGCCCATAACATGAGCATATGTATGTAGATATTGGTGCTTGTGTATACATACGTTGACTATGTATACTAAGTGTCCCCCTGGAATTGTTTACTGCTTGAGTCTGTACTGGAATTTCGTAATGTGAAACAACCTTAAGTCTCATCTATAAGAGCCACTCCAAGCTGCGTTGCTCCGTTCCACGTTACTAAATATCACATATGGTGGAGAAAGTTGAAGCTCAGGTTTGGATGGTTGGTTGGTGTGTAAGGAGGATAAATGATGGGGGTAAGTATACAGTAGAAGAAGAGAAAGTAAGTAAACCTCATCTAAATTCATGTGCAGATTCACTCCTCGCAACAAAAAGGAAAGCACCCTGAGAGAACCGACGCCTACCAAAGATGGGATGTGATTCATTCAAAGTAACTCAACCCAAACACTGGCCACACGGATTTGGATATTATCTCCACGTATATGATGCAAATTGCAAATTGGCTACACAGCTACCCAGCACACATAGCCTGATCGTCTTAAACAAACACACCACCAAGCATGCAATTTCTTTCTAGAGTAGTTAGTTGAAATCCGAGTGACTTGGCTACTCTCTGGTTAAGTTACTACTTGTGGAAGTGGCAGACATATCGCTTCCTCCATTCTAAGTAAGCATAGCGTTAAGAAATGCAAAGAATTAATTTGATTTCCTTCTCGTGGGTCCGGACGGAGAGATTGGCGTGATGTGATGTGATTTCAGGGCTATAATTTATTTCAACCCAGTAAAATATCAAACTAGAAAAGCAAACAAATGCTCATATCATGTGCCTCGAGCTCACTTCAAGCCAACTTTTCACTTTCTAGAGGCAGTCGCATTTTTCATGGAACAGGCCAAGAAACTGAGAAGGTATGTAAGCTGGCTTCTTATTTATTATAAAGTCTGCCTAGGTGTGGAAGAAATCAAAGATATGCGACCTATACTTATAATTTTCAGGCACAAACCAGAAGAGTGAAATTTGCTTATGTGTTATAAATACTCCAGCCCAGCTAGGTGATTTAACTAAACGGCAGTGAGTGGTTTATCACGATACAGATTTGACATTGCATGGTTGGTCTGCTTCGGCAGTTAGCTGGGTCAACGACAACCCTATTAATCTCTCTTCTCGTTTTCCTCCAGTAAGGCAGATTGGTTGATGTGGGCTTTGTAAATATTTTAACCTGCAAATAACATTGCGGGTACTGCCACTATGGTTCTTCTAGTCAAAGGACTTTACAGATTAAGTGAAAAATTTTAATTCTCCCAATCAAGTGTAGCCCAAAGAGATTGTTTTAATCCAGTCAACACGCGGATTGTGCGTTCATTAAACCCCACGATCTAGATTTACAACTTCGGTAGCAAGTCCTTCATCATGCATAGCTATGAATGTGACATAATATGAGCATAACATTTGTCGCGCTTAAGCATATTTCTGGTATTATACCTCCAAACGACGACATGAAATGAGTAAGCATTACTTTCCACTTTAATTTGATGAGTTTAAGTTCCTTATGCTAGAAGGAAAGGAATTTGCAATATTTGCGTTTTGGCCACCTCACAAGTTGCCTTCATCTACGCGATTTAAAGGCGACTACTTACGGTGTGGCGAAAAATGAAAGCCGATGAAAAGCTTGGCTTGAGCCAGAGCCTGCTTTAATGCGATACCACGAAGCGAAACGAGTAAAATGCTTGAAACTCCGTGAAATAAATGAAAACTCGGCCATCATCCTCTTTTCCTGCTTTACTTCAAAAGAAAAGTGCTCACACTGCTTAGTCCTTTGCTTTCCTTTCTTTAAAGCCCTCTCAACTCAACCACTGCTCTCTCCATAAATTGAATGCACTAAAATCTTCATTTGAATGAAAATTCTTAGCCACCCGTCCCATTTCTTTTACGTAGATATACCTGAATAAAATCACTTGCTTGAATAAACCAGGAAAAAAGCAAGTTTATTTTACTCCTTTCTCTACAACCAAATGAAACCCTGCCTGCATTTTACTTTACTCATATGTATATACGTTCGGAGAAAGTAAATAAACGTGACATGTTTCAAACTTCCGCCACGATAAACTTGAGTGCATTTGCGTAAGATGGAATTTTGTAATAAGGTACTTTGTGAAACATTTATGACAAGTTGGGTGTGGAAAAAGTGTTGCATTTTGCCATATTATTTAAAGCACCATTCTCATGAATTACTCTCTGCATTTTTCTTTTAAAAGAATGAAAGATTCACTTTTCATTTTCTGCCGTTTCAAGTTTTACATTGGTTGTTTCTACACACGTGATGAAACAGAGTTCAACAAAAGTCGACCTTTATGACTATTGCTTTATAGTCCCTTGACTTGGTTGCTTATGCTGCACTGCACTACCGGAGATGAGATGAGAGTTGGACGAGAAAAGCAATTATTTTAATTCATGACCATCGGTATTCCTGGTATTTTCCCAGGCTGCCTCCCTAAATAGGCATAAAGTTGTATGTAGTTGTGCAAAGGAGGCAAGAAGTTTCCTGGACTTGAGAGACAAAGGCCAACTCTTCATTGCCGAGAAGTCCCATTTCAAAAGATAGACGATCCATCTTCCGAAATGTAATGCAACGTGTTTAATGTTAAAGCAGTGTTATTGCGTCCTTGAATGTATGTGTACTATGTACAACAGAACCTATGTATCTGTACTTCATGGAGGGAGTCTTATTTACTGTCATGTCTATTTAATTATTGTCAGTGTGCAGTGCATACGGATACTGCACCGCTTGACATTATTATACTTAAGATGCTTTAAGTAAATGAATTAGGCAATTTAGCACGCATGCATATTTATAGCCTGACTTTCCAATTTCGTATGCAATTTAAGAAAGCCGCAAAAAATGTGAAAGGAAAGCGGGTTAAGTACTGTAGAATTTGAGAACATACGTACCTGGAGATTCTGCAATAGTTGTTGGCAAGCGATTGGTGGGACTTCATTCCCAATTGACACCACCACGTCTTCGTAACCTCCATTGCTGTTGATCCTCAGTCCACTTCCCTGACCCACCATCAAACACGATACAAGAAAAATGGATAGAATCATTCTTCTTCCACTCCAAGTTTTGAAGGATGATGATGTTGATGAGTATGAATGTGAAATTGTTCCCAGGTTTTGTTCCAGGTCCTTCTGACAATTAATCAACTCCTTCTCAGTTACACTTCTGCTTCTGCTAATCTTAACTGAATTACTCGGACTACAATTGGATGTCATTTTCATCATTGTCATTCTTCTTATTCCACTACTGCCGTTTCACAATTTGAGTGAGTTGAGCATGAAGTGAGTAATCTCTGAGCACTTGGCAATTAATTTGGTGTTAGTACAACTCTTGCTTCTACTCATTACACGGAGATTAATACGCTTGTTCTCTTATTCCTTGTTTAATTCCTTCCAAGTTTCTATTTTGTAACGCAGAGTTTAGTGACTGGACGACGCCGACACAGAGTCAGTCAGTAGCTCACATAAACCAAATGGCATGGGTAATAACTATCGGTTTAATGGGACTTTTCACGGTTTAACGTCCAGAACAGGGGTAGGAGTACACGACCAGCGGTGTAGTTATGTATTGAAGATAAGTAGCTAACAGGAGTTCAAACCTTGTATTGTTTCTATTTTCTTGGTCTATTGTTACAATAATATTGCAGTTCACCGCAAGAAAATGAGTCTGTCTTAGTATGGCCAATGTAAAGTAACAGTTGGACTAGTTTGAATATTTGTAAGAGTTCCACTTCATAAATTTAAACATTCACTTTCCGTTTGCACGCTACTGCCACTTTTAACGTTATTACCTCCAAAGGTAAAGGGGTGAAGGAGTGGGTTGGCCTTTTCCACGGACTACTGATTCGGATATTTAAATTTTGAACGGCTTTGAGGTGTAAATTAGTCTCACAACTCAATCCTTTCTTTGTGGTTCTTTTCTTCTTTGTTGAACTAACTGAAACTTTGCTGTCGTGCCATCGACTAATCCAACTCAGCTCGGTTTGAAATTGTCGTCGGTTGGGTTGATCGTTGTTTGAGCTTGATTGATTGAACTCAATCTCAAATTAAGAATTGAGTGAGATGACCTCGCCGTTTCGTCTCGTTGTTGACCTGGACGAAAGAAATAAAATATTGAAATTTTATTATTCAAAGCAATTCATTCAAGTACTTTAAATTGAGTCGAGTCGAGTTGAAATTTGATTGGATTGGATTGTGGTGCGAGTATATCTTGTGCTTGGGTATTGGTCCCGTGAATAAATGATATTAACGGAGGAATACTAATAAATTGTTGGATTGGAAATGGAAGTAGGGAGTAAGGTCGGAATTTTGGCCGTTATTGGATGGAATGATATGCGCTGAGTATTGATGAAGTTATTGTGTAAAAAAGATTGCAACACAATTTTCCTCCTAAAATGAACAGTACAGTGTTCCAGTAGGTATCTGTACAATGCCATATCATTCTGTAGTATTTAGCAATGTATCTGAAGTATGTGTACGTACAATTAAACGGCTAAAATTCTGATATCAACGTCAACATGAATGAAACCACTGTCCCATATCCATCTACAATACCACCACTGAACCATATTATGCTTAAATAACTCATTCCACAACAATGGTTGACGCTTGATTCTCATTTCGCTATAAGTTTAATAGAATATTCATCGTAGACAGCCAAACCGCACGACATCATCAATAAAGAAGCAGAACAATTGGCCAATTCGCTGAAATTTGAAAACAGCAAAAAAGTGAAATGAAGTTTTAAAAGTTTTCAGGCAGGAGTAGCTTCTGTTCCATGTCGTAACGAAATATGTCACTTATAAATTAAAAAGTATGATATGAAATATAAATAACTTGTGGTAAAAAACATTGAAAATATGCAGTTAAACTTGAACAAATTCTTATCGAACAATAAGTTGGTTGGACAGATCATGTACAGAATATCGAAGTCTTCGTAATCTTATATACTGGTTAAAACATGGACATTGTTATTTTCTAGTTACCTTATCAAATAAAGGGATGATAAGATATAAAACAATTACCGTAGAACACGACTTCAGATCGCTGGAATAATCAACTTGTTGTTCACTGTACTTCAAGAACAATAAGTTATTTGTTCTTGGTTCTGGTACATACATGGAATATTACAAAACCAATATCTTGCACCGGATAAGTGACACTGACACTGGGAATGCATTCTTTTAATCTTGAGTGGCATTTTTATGATTTGGTAAGCCGTAATCGGGAAAGACAAAAAATCTGGTTTATTCTGGTCGACATTGAACAAATTCATTTACAAAAATTAGGTGAGGACATTTTTTGGTTGATGAAAAGCAAACTTTATTCGCCCAATGCGAACCAAATTTGAATGGAAGTCAGATAAATAAAGTCATACTGAAGTTTGACATGGTATTGAGTCCTAACTTGTGTACGGCTTCAGTTCATTCAATGATGTTAATAGTAAATTTTTTTCGTTGGCTTGGAGTGAGGCGATGGTATCATTGCAACCAGATTTAAATGACAACCAAACCACACAATTTGAACAGGTGGATGAATGAAAATGAATTGAAATGAGTGCCACACGTCGCATTGCATCTGAATTGGCTTAGTTGCTTAATATGGCCACTTTTTAGTCTGTTTTTGAACAGCAGGACAGAGCAGACAAAGCTTTTCAAATAAATGTAAAATTATGTGGCTCTATATATTATAATTTGCTAGAGAATTGAATATCAAGCTGCGACTGCTGCTGCATGCAGTGCCATTACTGAAACATATATTGCTTACAAAGGAGGGGAAACGAAACGTAGCATTTCGTTTCCGCTGCATGCAGGTTGCTTCTCTTTAGATTAAGTGTGAGATTAGATTAATACCAAAATTATATGGAAAGGTTCAACTTAAACTCGACAGGACAGGAACTCGTCTCGCTTCCATGAGCTCAAAAACTCTTTAAAATCAGCAAAACCCCACTATCCAAGTTAACATGAATTGAAATTGTAATTGGGAGACCTTCACCTAACCTCCATCCCAACCTCCCTTACGCACTAACTGGCAAAGCAACAAACATAATCAGCTCAGCGGATGAAGGAATCCGTCCTTAGCTATTAAGGCATTCAATCAAAGTTGGCTTCAAACCTGTGGAGCTTTTGTATAGTAAAAAATTTATACAAAAAGTTTAAATAAAATGGCATAATATTTTGTTTATTTGTCACTTTTGGATCAACCAGAATTACAATAATGTATTTAGAACTCTGACTAGCCTTGATAGGTTTATGCATCAATGACTCCGAACTCGCTCATTTTTACCTGTGCTACTACGTGATTCATAATGAATGCTTGATTTCTCTCTTTCACTTTCAAACCTTGGACCAATAATATTTTTATATTTCTTAAAATTGCGAATAACAAAAGCTTCTAAAACTTTTAATGGACGTCATTACTCAAGGAATTTAGAGCACTAATTTGTAGCTTTCGCAGGATGCCTACAACTGAAGCATGGTGATAACCTGTGTGTAATAATTATGAGAGTCAACAAATCCACGTAATGTAATTTCCTGCCTCTAACTAGTCCCACTCACTCCTATCACTAACTCTCCATTAAAATAACTATGTGCGTTCTGGTTTGGTTTATGAAATTGAGTTCAAACCACCCATTTTCCGGTTTTATTACACGGTGTTGATTTTACTTTGCACCTACGCTACACCTCTCTATTTGACCTGTGCGAATTTGCTTGAGTACATTACTCCAACATGAACTTTGCTTTGTGCGAACTTGCTGCAAGCATGATTACAGTTTACAGACAGGGAGAGGAATTCAACAAATTTTAAAGATTTTTCCACGATAAGGTACAACGTACTAGAATAAAATGGTTTGCGTTCTTACTTCTTTGGTAATGATTAGTAGTGAAGCACTGTAATGGAAACTTGGAAAAAGAAAACAGAAGTTCCGTGCCCAATAAGCAGCTATATACACATTAGACCACTTCCTCTAATATCAGTATTATCACGTAACGAATTCCTACTAAGTTGAGTGTGACTGAGTTTTTTCACAAGTTGAACATAGAACCAAAAGTGTTTGTTGGATGTGGAGTGAACGTCATATCTCTGATTTGGTAATAAATGCAACAAGAATACACATCCAGGTTTTAAGACAGTGAAGAGCACACTTGCAATTCTTAATATACGAGTTTCAAGTACACCGTATTCCAAAAAAATAATGAAATGGGAGATTTGAGAGCTTCAATCTTTTGGCCATGAGCACTTTTCTCATTTCATTTTATTTGATATTTTATATGAAGAAAGAATCAGCGATGGGTAAAATCATGGCATATTCCCTTTATTCTGTTGCAAATTTTGAAGTGAAGGAATATACTTATCCAAATATCTCTAGCCAGCGGACCAAACCATTTCAATCGTCGACGTGCAGCGCAATAATTATAATGATGGTTCACCTGCCCCCCTTTGCAAAAAAGGTAAAAGGTAATGTGAAAAGTAATAAAAATTTACGTAGATATATGAAGTGACTCATCCACTTGCCATTTTACATAACATCACAGGCACGAAATTGAAATAAAAAGTAAAGTTGGAGCATGAGAATAATTTAATTTGAGTACAATTTTTGGCAATTTGAAACAAAGACATGAATAGCAAATAATTTCACTGGGGAAAACGCTACGGTCACAATTTGAACAAAGAAAAAATAATATCTTTTGACAATTGAGCCATATGAAAAATATTCAATTGGAATAATAAGCAATTTTATAAATTTTAAGAATCATAAATCAATTTCATTGTAGTCCTATTGTGTAGAGAATGTAAATAATTTTTTTATCGAACTTGACCTTTCAATTATATGGCTTCAAATTTCTTAATAAATTCGAATTTATTTGTAATCGCTCGTTGATAATCATGGCATGTGCTCATATTGGGTTTCACTCGAACTAAAATGTGATGTTAATGCTTAAAAGTATAATATTTGATTCCATATTATTTTCCTTTTTTAAAAACCATCATTTGCTAACGAGTAACAAAATCCACTCTAAACTTGGATTCAAAGCAACACAAGAAATACGATATGCTTGTTTACATGCTCCTTGAAAGATTTGAAACAAAACGGACGTTGCAGTAAAGAGAAAGCTCAAAGCCAATCTGTTTTTCTAACAAAAAGAGAAGAATAGATAGATGAAACACCAGCCCACAAACAACATCTCAAAGTTTATTTACAGTTTGGCTTTGAATTTTGGAGTCAATTAGTCTTTACTTCAGCTTGCATAGTATTGAACCAGCCTCACCAACCAACCCATTAGAGTTCTTTAACATAGTCAAACAAAGTTAAGTAAGTGGAGACTCTTAGATCCTCCTGAACGAAGATGAATGGCAACATTCACAATCGAAAATCCCATTCAACCTCCGGCACAATTAACATTAAAAGGAAACGGTGTAATTAATCCGACAACCAGGCTGTCAGATAGTCAGTTTGGTTGATAGAAACAAAGTCATAGTTTTTGGTGGATGAAATCGGTCGGTAACCTGTGTCGGATGGGAGGAATCGAAGATGAGAAAACAGAATGCACCACAAACTGCGTTACTTTTGTTGTTCCAAATGTGTTTCAGGCTTTCTTTTGTATGTCAATCGAGAAGGAGAAAGTTCCCAATTGTGGAGGAAAATGGGGTAAAGACAACACATGAAGAAAACGGCCGAAATGCAACCTTTTTCGAAACTAAATGATGAAAGAAAGTTTCATCGTGTAGGAAAACAGTGCAACAAAAAACCCTAATGGGAATGAAATGAGGAGTGTTCAAATGTGTAGAAAAAAGGCATATTTTTGTGTGTAATCCAGTCTGTTTGGTGCAATGAAAAAGGAAGCGTATTCATTTGAGAATAAAAAAGAGAACGTTAAAGTTTTCTTGGCTTTCTTTCTGTAAGGTTTCTGGCTTTAAATAACTGCCAAAAATTTGAATACACCCAAGCGGAAACTGGAAAGATTTAGTCTTCCTCCTAATTTGTTCTGTGGCTTGACTAAGTAAAAAAGAACTTAAGTGATTACTGTCCAATTGCACGAAGAGCAAGTGTGGTGTAAGTGTAATCATGTTTGAATTTATATCAATCTCAGAAACCATTTGCTCACCACATTAGTGTTCAATTACCACAAGAATTTCACCCAAATGGATTCCAACTTCAACAAATAAACTATTTTGGAACGAATGATACAAATCCATCGTTAAAGCTAAAACATATAGAGTGCCCTAAATCCGTCCCTTAACGATAGGATGAATTTGGCATGTCGTCTAGTTCCGTCCTTTGGTAGTCATTCCCCATTCGTCCTATTGATGTTTGGCAAATTCGCAAATAGAATTTCTTTTAGTAGATCACAACCATTTACCTCTAAATAACTGAGCATCCACTTCCAAAGTAATTGAGTTTCCTATTAGTAGCTATATCTTATCTAATTTAATAACTTATCTCAATTACTTTCTCTACACTAACTTTGTGTCCCACTGAGCTATTACAGCTTCCAAAGTAATTGAGTTTCCTATTAGTAGCTATATCTTATCTAATTTAATAACTTATCTCAATTACTTTCTCTACACTAACTTTGTGTCCCACTGAGCTATTACACCAAATTAATTCGGAATGAAGGAAAAAACTCGAGTAAAGACAGTTTCAGTGTATTATCGTATTTCGTTAGTGGTCTTCTCTCGGGAATAAAGTGAAGTAGTTAAAAATAATTACGACTCCATACAAAAGAAAAAAGACAGTCCTGTTACATCCTCTTCTGGTTGCGCCATAAAATATCAAAGGTGAGATAACTCTGATACTTTCCCAAGTGTTTTAGAATCAGTAGCAAAGCTATCCAAAGAAAAAGTTTAGTTTAAAGAAATTTATTAACGGAAATAGAAATAGGGTGGATAGAGGAAGAGAAAGTAATCCCACTTCCCTTGGTTGGTCACGGTGTGGACACTCGTAAGCAAGGAAGGAGAGGATAGAGTAGAGATGGACATGTCAGTGGTCACAAATTCGTTACTTTGGTGAAAGTTTTCCCATGTCTTCCCAAATCTACATTGCCATCTGAATCTAACATCACACAGGATTTAAGACTTTTAGATTACTCTTAAATCTAGCCGTGTTTACCAACCGTAACTACTTTTGATACTTTTTTATACTTTCTGTACTCCAAAATTTCTGTTACGATCTGAGATCCGATTTTTGGGAAAGTAGCCGAACTTCAGAAAGAAGAGCTAGGCTATATCTCAAGTCTATTTCTTATGTAATGAATGATTCCCCTACATATAAGTGAAAAAGTATGGTACGGAAGATTCGTCGGTTCTGTAGTTTTTTCTTTCTTAGGATTGTCATTATTGAGTTGAACAAAACAACTCCCGTAGAAAAATGCGTAAGCCGGCCAGTTCTCAAACTTTTCCGCTATTTTACAAGAAAACATTGATCTATCTACCGATAGTATTAAAATTGTCACAGTTTAGACATCGTGCGGTACACAGCAAAAACATTACCTTTCTTTACAGAAAATTTATTAAAAACTGCAAAATAATGGATATGTTTTACGGATTCAATTGTTGCATGTCCTTTATTGAACAAACTATGATATAAGTTGAGTTTTTTCGAATTTGTTCTTGTTTTCATATTCCTTTAAAAAACAAGAGATGATATTTATTTACAAGATTGTCCTATAAAATGCATATGTTAGTTTCCACCGAAAATTGCTGCGTTTGATATCCTTAGCTGAAATCCTTTGTGAATATCACTTTGTTTATTCAACAACGGTTATCGTGCCATACAATTTCACAGTTACGACACGAGTTATGCACACAGTAGTAGAGTAGCCGAAGAACGGGTTGTGGTTTGTCCTAACTTGCACAACATGGGAAAAACAGCAGCTTAGAAGCTCTAAAGTTTGATCAATGTCCAATTCCAACTTCCAAACAATTCGAATTTGAGCACATCCGATCGGGTTTCCTCTAGATTGTTGGATTTTGGATTGGTTCCCACCACCACCAGCTCACAGTACATACAACAAATACAAAGTACTAAACAAACAAAACAAAGAGAAGTGCAGGGCAAGGGATCGTGAAGAAAACGTTGGTGAAAACACAACAACGATGAAGGGAAAGGAGGAAACATGACAAACATATAAATTTATTTGGTAGTGTGGTTACTCCCATCATCTCAGACAGGAAGGGAGGTAGGGCAAGGGTTGGCTCTGGAGGAGAACCTTGTTTATGTTTCCCTTATGTAAAACCCTGCTTTGACTGTTTTCACCAACCACAATAAACCCAGAAATTTACTAGCACAACTAGAACTAGAGCAATCTGCAACTAACTTTATGACTACCGGACAACTTTAGTATCTTATGCAAGATGTATGTAAAATGGGAGTAATTTCCGTATTCTAGTACTTCTCTCTTCAATTATAATTTGTATGTTCTACAACCACCCTACGCCTTAGTTGCTTAAGTTTGAGAACACGCACTGGATCATTACCATTTAATTTAAATCGATGACATACAAAGGGACAAGCAAAAGCGAAAAATTGAGCAATTCGTCCAACTTCATAATTCGATAGTAATACAATCACCCTTCGATCGGTAAAAGTGGCACGCACGGTTTTTGGCATTATTCATGCCATATGAACAACAAGAAACTTAAAAACCTCCAGTGCAGCATCATATAGCCCGAGCCAGAGTGTAGGTTGTTGTTGACGCGTTTAACAAAGTGTTCAAATCATTCACAACAACCAATTTGACATGTGTACAAAATTTC
>JAAXNX010002185.1:0-14354 GCA_036491905.1 Folsomia manolachei
GCAACCCAACCAGTCCCAGGAAATGGTTTGCTCATTAGAATTGGGACAAATAAATCTCTCCCTCTGAAAAGTAATTGTTTAGGAAAATCTCTGTAAAAGAGTGTGACTCTTCTGACATGAGATATTTTTTTCCCTCTTTTTATATTCATAGATTAGTTGTGACTTTATATTGAAAAGAACTATATGTTATATATAAATGTCACGTGAATAAATACAATACAATACAATACACCCGGGAGCTTAATTGTAATCTCGGTTATTATTATCCAGCTCTTTCTCACTCTTTTGTGTCATGTAATCATAATCATCACATCATTATCCCTGCCATTGACTCGACAGGGAAAGTGTTAACCAAACCATCAATATAAAATAGAGTATAACACGCAGACATGATGCAAAACTATGTCACAGATAGACTAACTACAATTAAATGGTGGATAAGAAATGCACGAGATTATTGACATATTTATAACACTACTTTACCAGTCATATCATAAAATGAACACGTGACACAACGTGGATAACATTCCCTGCTGTGAAAGGTCTGCCTTGCTTATTTAATAAAACATGATGAGCCCACTATTTCCCAAGCAAAGAAAAGTTATAGCCCGGAATAAAAATGTTTTGTACTTTCACACCATCGGCCATCCAACATTTGTTCGTCTCATTATTTATCTTTTTTAAAGAGAAAAATGGAACTCTTTCATTATCATCAAAGCCGAAACCGACGGGCACAAGAGAGGATAAAAGACGGAATGAGACGGACACAATAATAATATTCTTCAATTCAATCCACGCTACAAAATAGCGTGCCTGCCTGTCGGGATCCATACTCGTATACAACTCCCTTAATAATAATATAATACTTGGCTGATTACTCTGCTCTTTTTAACACTTTTTTATATCCTTTAAAAACTTAACTGTTCAAGGGTGACGTAATTCGTATCCTTGTCAATCACCCGGAGCAAGCCCTTTCCTTTGGGGCCACTAATGAAGATGAAAAATGTTGAGTATTTTATTTTACTAACTCTCCTCTACAACAGGCAGACTGCATGTTGAAGATAAAATGAATAAAACGGCGTGTTATGGGTTGTGTATTTTATGTACAAATTCCTCTGTAGTATGTAAACTTGGTTGGAGTTCTGTAATGCCAACTTTTTTAATTTGAACGCGTCATGTTTTATTAAATAAGCAAGATAAAACGGCGTGTTATGGGTTGTGTATTTTATGTACAAATTCCTCTGTAGTATGTAAACTTGGTTGGAGTTCTGTAATGCCAACTTTTTTAATTTGAACGCGTCATGTCAAAGCTAGATGTTAATATTTCTATTTACTGCATAGACATACATTTTTGTGTATATATATTTCAGTGCGCTTCAGCATGACTTGCAAATTTGGATTTTTCTATGAATTCGAACACAAATGATTTGGTTTGTATGCAAGTAAGTATGTGCAAGTCTTCAGTCATCCATTATTCCAGAAGCAAATTAAATGGCAGTCCCAATTTTACTAATGAAATTGTTTAATGCATATGACATGAATCCAAATCAATAACAAACGTCAACGAAATAATGTGCGTGTTGGATACATGTATGTACTGTTTTTCTGTTACGAAACCAAATTATTTTAATGATGTGATCGTACATTGTAAAAAAGTTGTTTTGTGTAAATCTATCTCAAGTGGAATTAATATTTACGGCATGTGATAATGAGCTTGGTAAAACTCGCATTTGACATTTTACACATATGTACTCAAATTTTGGTGTGATTATTATCCATCAAAATAAAATGTCCATTTGCAGTGACTTAAAATAATGATGTACTTTACGGTCAGACCAGAGTCTGGCTTGAAATTTACAAAAAATTATTTTTTTGGATTAATCATAATAATTTATGAATTTCAGATTAACAATCATTCATTTGAATAAAGTTAACAAAACAAGGTAACTGTGGAATATCTTTGCAAACGAAACATTCCAATCTGGGTATGTATGTGTACATACTTGATATCTTAATTCTGCAGCTGATCGCAATGGGATATTGTAATGTAAATTATGTACAACATTTTGAATAAAAAGGCATTTTATTATTGCGTATTTCTCGCTTGTGTAAAGAGGTGTCACTTTTATCTGACCTATGTACAGTTAGCATGGGTATCAAATTCGAACAGTTTTACATACCAAGAGCGAAGCCAATTGAAATTAGAAATCTTTTCATACATATGTAACCATTCATTTTTAATGTTTTCTCCAAAAATTTAGCCAAAACATCCAATTACAAAAGGTCATACACATAAATGGTTTCTTGCCCGAAGAACACTAGTATATGATTGGAATAGTTCATGAATCCAGTACCATCAAATTATTACATTGTAGATTTTAATTGAAACTACAATATTATGAATAAGAATTGTCTCAACTGTTCGTACACCGCTCAAATGCTACGCTTTTCTGTTTGGCCTGCACGTATTTTCTATCCAAACAGCAATTGTCTTAATTTCTAACATTGTTTATTGCTCAACAGTAACATAATAAATATTTTAATGAAATGAAAGTTTGACAGATATTGTTTAGCAATTAGTTTCCAATTCAATACATTTATGTACTCATCATTATAATTTTCAATTGACACTTTCCAACTCCCAACAAATATTTCAGTCGCAGTCAGAGCCGTTATTGCACATCGGAATAAAACCTTGCATATTTGCATCCTCCCTTTTGCCAAAATGAAACGAATCTTAGGAGCCCTACTCCTATTGGCATGCATCAATAAAGCATCCTTGGAGAGTTTACAAGGTACCACACCCATAATTCGAAAAACTAGGTGGGCTCATATATTCATTCGTACTTAAATTACATTGAATATTCCAGCCTGTGTAGACTGCGACGATAACAATGTCCCCAATTCAGGAAATGACATTATGGGATCAGTTTTCCCTATTGAATCAAATAATAACCAATTCAAGCGTGAATCTGATCAAATACCGTCCACAGATTTCCCTACTTTGAAACCGGTATCTGAGGTCGAGGAGTTTGAAGAGGATGAATCAATCCGCACAATCACCACCACCACAGAATCCATGACCCTTCAAGACCCCGAGGAAGGAAAGTATTCCGGGAAATTTCACCAGTCCAACAAACGCCGACGGGTCAAAACTAAAAAAGTTAAAAGTGACCCCAAACCTGAACCTCAGCCAACAGAACCTGCGCCTCAATTAGCAGAACCTGCACCTCTGCCAACAGAATCTACCACCAACCTCGAAGGTATTAATAACAAAGGAATGGAGGAACTCATTCGTGATGGACACGTAGTACTAACTACTGGACCCGGAAATGCCCCCGAATTAATTGAAGACGCTCCCATGAAACATGGTTCACTTGATGCGCTGCGAATTTATGAGGCAGAAAATCCCAAACAAAAAGAACAAACCCCAACAGCCAAGCCACCTTCACACCCTCTGTTCATGAAGTATCAGGAACACGATACTCCAAAGACAGGTTCCAGTCAAGAATCCAGTTATGAGGAATACTACGACACTGAACGAGAGCGAAGATTCTTCTGATCCTGACGCAGAAGTAGAGCCGAAATGTTTCTCTTTCACCGATATTTACAAGGGTGCCGGGAAAATGGCGACAGGTCTCTGGAAGGAAGACAGGCTCCAGGACAAATTTGGAGTTGTAGGACGAACCATTAAAAATGCTGCAAAATCCGTGGCACGCATGTGCTCACAGCGTTTGGAAAGGGGTTCACCGGTTCGTGGGAAGCATGTACAAAAGTGGCGACAAGGAAAATTCATCTCGTGCTACTCATCGGGAGGAGATTCCCATTGGGAAAAAACGTGAAGTGGCCAACGACAAAGTAAACAAGAAGATCGTAATAGATGCTGCCCCCAGCGAAAAAGGAGTGTGGGGCATGACCAAGAGATTCGCGGAAGAGGCTGGGGACAAAATCAGTGGCTGGTTTAAGAAAAGTAGCATCAGTCCGGACGAGAAATAACTGACACTCAAATGGAAAAGATCTGCAAACAAACTGTTGAATATTCATTATCTGTTGTTATATTTTGTATTTTTTTCCAAATATATCCAAGTTGTTGAATCGCTTATGTTTTGTTGAACCAGACTTTTCGACGCAGAGTATCTGTTTTGCAAATTGTGTCCATCCATATTAAAGTAAGACTTCCAGTCTGCTGCATACTTATTCAATATTTGTTTTGTAACAAGTTTAAATTGCTCTCATAATTTGAGACCCCACTAATTCATTCTCTAATATCGCACTCCTTTATTCCTCTGCATATCTGCATCTTGATTTCAAATCTAAATATTGACTCCCCACTTTTAAATTGGTTCAGTTCAATTGCTTCATTTATGACTTATTTTATGGCGAATATTAAGATACAATGTTAACAAGAATGGTGTGGAATTTTAGATTGGTATAAATTGGGTTGTATTTTTGTAATGACACAACTTCTCAAGTGGTCGTAAAGCGTACAATTTTGACACACGGATCCGTACAAAGTTACGACTTGTAATTTAGCTTGTTTAGGTTCGTTTGCTCAATTTTTTGCATATGGGGCTGAAGTATTTACTTCCACAAGTTAAGCAAAGGACCAAAAATTGTTTAGAATTCGTTCTCTTCACAAGGAAAATGTACAGACATTGCTTACAAAACTTGTTCATTTTAACCGTAAAAAATCAACAATTTACACCATTCCTAATCTAAACAGAATTTTTGTCAATAATATTTCATAAATAAAACCTTGCCATTCATATAAGCACATTGCATTTCAAGCAGGAAAATTCAACTAACGTAAAAAGAACTGGCTGTTGTTGTATAGCTCCGCATAATTACAAAGTGCATCATTCATCCCAATTTATAAAATCGGTCTTCTCCAAACCTTAAACGAAAATAAATTGAGTTTAACTGGAGAAAATTGTGCTTAATTGAGATTGCGGCTGGTCCATGCAATCTTTAACTGCTTAAAATATCAAACGGAGAAGTACTATAACACAATATAATGTAATGCATAGCATTGTCCTGCTCTTAATCAAATGACGGATACGATTCAAGTGAACATCATCCATTTATTTTGAAGGTTTCCTTAAAAGTTCAATGAATTAGATCGGCCGCCGTCCATTTAACATTTTGATTGAGTAAATTGAAGCAGTTAATAAATTTTGTAAATGTCAACATCAAAGGTGGTGGTTTGCTATTGCTACACTCAACAGAAACACTTCTTACTTTCCTTTTTATCCAGTAAACATCCCCCCGCAAACAAAGCTTAATTAAATCCCAATAAATCTTCATCCACAACTCGGTCTCTTAATTTCATTCAATGTGTCAATTTTCATAAAATAAAACTTCAGCCCCATGGAAGAATCCTTACTGAATAAATGCATGAATGGACGGAAATAGGATACTTGGAAATTGGGAGAGAGTCGACAAAATAAAAGCAACCCATCCAATTTACAAAATTTATAAATGAACAAGAAAAAGTTTCCAATAAAGTTGACAAGAGCAGTAGCCCGAGCAAAGCTTTTATTTTACATTTATTTCGACTGCTTTATGCATTAATTTAATTGCACGTGCAGCCAATTGCATTNCAAGAGCAGTAGCCCGAGCAAAGCTTTTATTTTACATTTATTTCGACTGCTTTATGCATTAATTTAATTGCACGTGCAGCCAATTGCATTTGACTTGAATCAGACACTTAACCACTTAAAACTGTGGATGCATGCATTTATTTACAAACTCTGCCTGCATGCCATTCACGGCTTATCCTTGTATTTTGTGTGGTTTTTGTTGCACCAATGCCAGTAAACTGTTATCATTTTTGGATCAAAGTTCGAGATCTGGTTACTTTACTGCAGGCTGGCTTAGTTTGACGGGTTCTTGATTTCATGGAGAGATTATGGGTTGTGGTAATGGCACTCAATCAAAATCAGCATCAATTCTGTGTGGGGGTAGAGAGAAAGGGATGTCATAACTGGGAAAAGAAACAAAGGGATGTTGGAAGAGTAACATATTGATATTGAATGTAAGCAAGTAACTTTAGCCAATGAATTAGAATTGGAGGGTTGCTTGCAATAAGTTTAAGCTGAGGGTTGGGGTTATTATCGTGGCGTGGATGTGGAAGTAATACAGAACATGAGGGAACGCAAAGCACTAAATTAAATCCCCTTTTGCATCATTTACTTTCGTGGGACAATCTGATTCCGAATACTGTGGGAATTGAATCTGATCTTGCTACATATTAGGTTAGTTGTGGTTTGATCTGTAAAGGAAGATTTTTTAGTTGACAATTTTTAGTTTTAATTGATTTTTGTCATCCATTTTTCCAAATATTGGGGAAAGCTTAAATTACCGTTTTCGTATTTCATAAAAACACACAAATTCTAGTTGTGTCCATCGATTTCTTTTCCTTTCATAACAGAAATTTTGTATTTTTTACTTCTTCCTCTTCAAGATGAAGATTCGCATTTCAAAGAAGTGTCCGCATATGCCAAGCCTATGATTCTTAAGATTATGACAAAGCAGAAAAATATTTTTTTAGTCTGAATAAGCACCTCACAAACACACCTTAGACCAGAATACAATACACAGAGCAATACTTTGTTTGCGAGTAACTGCTCCGTTTCCTCATTGTTATTTGGACGTTGCTGCTATAAACACGATTTTGAATTGAAATTCAGTTTGTAGTTGTTTGTGCATCTAGCTTTATTTTAGTTTTGCCAAGCGTTGAATTTCAATTGAAGCCGAAGCTTGTATGTCTTGTTTCCCTTTTCAAGAAAATGACGATAATAACCAGCCTAGGAGCTACTTTCTTCTCCTACAAACTTTGTATTGAAATGTGAACCCCTTCCTTTCTTAGTGGATGTGGATGAAAAAAGAATAAACGACCATATCAATTGTGACTATCTGTTCCTTTCAATCTTTTGAAATTGGAACGGTATCCGCACAATCTGTCACCTTCTCCTGCTTTATCTTGAAATAACATCTTGCTCCACGAAATGTTGGTTTGTTTAGAAAAATAATAGAATGGAGGATTAGCTGGTGTGAACGAGGAGAGGGAGACAAAACTGTAAAACAATGCCTTAACAAAGTGTTCGTTTCACTTTAAGACTATTGTACGGAGAAAACCTGGCATAAAATAATATGCATTTTAAATAAATTGATGATATTACTTTGTCTGTACGCTGTTATGTAGATCTGAAACTTGCAATTCATGGATTATGATATACATACTTCACCTCAAAGTAAGGAAGAAACAAATATTTTCACTTTATTGTCACGATTTCAGTCGCTCTTCTCCTTGAGCGGTATTTATTTGTCGAGGTTTATTTTCTCAGCCAAAATTGGCATCATCAATCTGCTGTCACTTCTTTGACACGAGTATTATTTGCATATCACGGGATAGTCGAGCATACCGCTCTGAGGAAAATGCTTTGTCTTTACAGATATTCAGGGTATTGTAAATCTATAGAATGCATGGCAAAATATCTGGTATCATTATTTTCCCATTGTTTTCATACTCACGTTCACATGTTTATATAAATACAGAAGACAGAAGGAGGAGAGAGAGGGACAACATTGCCTGTAACAAAAAATGCTACAAAAGACGAGTGTCACTTTTCTTTCTAGTTTCATGGCTTGGGTAGGAATTTTGGGAAGTAAAAAAGATCGGATTTACAGATTTATTGGATTTACTAAATTGGTTCAAATCCCTACATAAGCCATATATCTAAGCCCAATCCCAATAACAGTGTAGCTAACTACCCTCCTCTCATAACAATGTTGAGAAAGGTTTATAAATAGTTGGACAAATATGTGCTTGCATGCAAATAAAAGTGTTTTATTTCCTGTTCATTCATTGTCTGTCAGTCGGACGAAGCTGGTTTGAAATGAAGGTGTCGGATATAAGCTTATTTGTCTTGCCTGACGCCGAAAATGGAGGTATTCATATATTCAGTTGGTGGTTTATATCCAAAACTGCAAGCAAACACAATTTTCATGCCTATAAATAATGACATTGGACATCCCGTATGATATAAATGTCCCCTTGCTGTCCCTTACAAAACGCATTTATTTTTATGCTTTGATCCCATTCATTCCAAAAGCTTAGCGATATTCAATATTTTGAGTTTTTGAATTTTTGAATTTCCATCATGTAACTTTATTCATAGGAGTTGAGCCATTTTGGTCCGTTCGGACCATTCCCTTTTTGCCAAAGCCTAATATTAACTGGATCTGTTTACCTCCAACCATTGACCATTGTTACTTATTAGTTTAGTTGAGCCCAATTGTGCAAGGTGTGAAAGGGACGCTGGGCCAATGGTGACAATGAACAAACAGAGTTTCCAATTACAAACAAACTGCGCCCCAACACTATCATTAAGCAGATCGGAAACTTTACTCTTTCTACCGTACAAACTCAAACGCTAGACACAAATCCGAATATCGTCACACCATCACCAAACTCGTCGGCACCTAACCAACCTTTGCATCACTCACTCACGCCTTCTTCCTCCTTTTCAAATTTGTTTTTCTGCTCAATAAATATCCTCGGATATTTCAATTACCTAAATTTACAATGGCTAATTTCTTTCTGGAGGTATGTTGTGTGCTTGTTTGGTATATCGTAGAGAAAATCAGTCGGGTTGTAGTTTCTTGCATAGACTTGGATGGCATAGGCGCACAACGTTATTGCTTATGCCAACCGACCGACCGGCGTGTTTGCTCAGTCCCATGACAGTGATGGGATAATAATGATGATGAAATGGAATAATGACAGATTAACTCGAAAGACAAGTCCTCCATCCTATTCCATCCTGTTTTCCAGTCAGTGCCTTGCCCTGGTCATATCAGGCATGGATGAACGGATGGATTAAATACAAACGACTAAGGAATAAGGGATGCATTCAATTTCCTCAAGAGTTGTCTTCAGTTGTCACAAGTTTTTTTGTTTGGCGTTGCGGCATTTCTCTGCTAATCTCAAGCAGAATTAGTACAAATGATAAGCATTAACCGGCTACCAGCTGCTACTGTAGGTTAAGTTCCTTCCATGCTCCAATTCTGTCTCAACATCATTTTAAATCATAAGTGGGATTAAGCTATAAAATAAAATACGGATCATGCAACAATACAATAAAGAAGCCGACACAAGGCCTATAACTACTTATTGAGTATTCAAGCATCTCGTAAAAACAGCTTTGTCTTGATTCAAGTTTTTTCAAATGACACAAAGTTTTTGACAGCTTTATGTCAAGTTAAAGTTTAAGAAAGACTATAGGATAAAAAAATACTAGGCCCTTAAATCCCAGCTCTCACAATAACACAATACTGACTAAGTAGTATTTTATTGTTTGCAATATTATCCCAAGAAAGAATAGCAAAGATTTGCAGATTTTCCAAACTTCACTCAAATATTCTTTTGATCTCTCAATCCACTCTGGACCTCAAATCAAAAGAAAAGTGACTCAAATTTATGGGAATACGAGTGTGTACTAACACATATGCGACTTATTCAACCAACTAAAAATGTAAAATAAGTAAATTGTTTGAAACTCAGGAATTCCTTGAAGGTGCATGTAACTGCTGTGCTGGGCAGGATTTTACACTAATTTACACAAACTTATTTTTCTTTGACTTCAGCCAAGTACCATACAAGTCAATTTGGAGTTAGTTCCTGGATTTTGAATTCTCATGGTGTGAAGTGAATGAGAAGGAGTCAGTGAGCATTTGCTTTGCTAACTTCCGACCACACCAATAAATCTTGTTTTTATGTGTTCCGCGAGTAAAGGATGCCATTAGGTCTGCCACAAAGGAAAGAAAACTCAAGTCTCTGTTACTTTATCCTAACCAATTACATACGCCATAGGCACACTGGTAAACTCTGTTCAGATTTGAAATTAGTCCGTATCGCATATGAGTGACTCCACTACAATACAAGATAACCATAACCAGCTAATAAAATGTTTTCTTATTACTATCACCATAATTTAACCTCCTTTGAGTTCGCATATTTTGGACAAACTGCAGGTATGGATATTCAACCTCAAAAAAGGAAGGATCAAAAATCTAACAATGAAAATCAAGCGTAACGAAATAGAGTAAAGTAAGCGGAAAAATCAAGATGTTTCCTTCATTGTGTTGTATCATATACAGCTCAATTTGGGGAGAAAAAGATGAAAAACTTTTTGAAGGTTATTTTTCTTTGAGAACTTTTGCTTTGGTTTCCTTTTGGCTAAATTGCAGAGGCTTAGCAGAATTTGGTAACATTTCCCAATAGCTGATTTCTCCTCCCTTCAATCCATTAAACCTTCTTTGACTCTTAATCCCACAATATTTTGGCCTGCGACAAGCACAGTTGGGAACACATTGCCTTATTTAGAGGAAACTGTTTGTAGCACATAATAAAGCTATGGTGTAAATGGATTCAGCCGTCAGAACAAAAAGTCGTGGGACATCGACAGCTCGCAAGAAGTTTCTGTAAGCAACCCATTAAAAGTGACACTTGGACATTATATATTTGCCTTCACCAAAACAGCTAGGCCAATGCCTTGCATCCACAACCAACCAACCATTACATGACTTAAAAGCTTAGGTTGAGCTGAGTTGATATTTATTTACGAACTTGGAACGTTCATACAGAATTTCTTCTGTAGCCTCGGCGTATGTATAATTGAAGATCAACTTCTAGCAGAGAGGGATGACCACATTTTAGCCAAGGCAGGAAAATCATTCCTCCATGGGTTTGGCTTGAATCCAATCCAACCATTCACAGGAGCGACAGCTTTCCTAAGGATTCCTTGCGCTTGTGTTAAATTTCCATTACGCATGTGGTGCCACTGCCTCCCGTTCTCCGCCCTTCTCATCTTATCCACAGTTCCCAACTCGTCTCCTTAACTGGTTGGTATTGAATGAAAGCGACTGAGCTCTGTAAAAAGGTGTTTGCTTCCCTTACTCCCAAGTTCTTGACTCACTAACGCTCCATCCAATCCCATTTTACTGCTGCACAGGACCACTAAACGAACCTAAATCAGAGGATTTAGAGAGGAGTACTTGGTCCAAAGTCCTCTTACTTCTGCTAAGACCCTTGAACAAGACGCATCAAAAAGTTTAAGAATTATAGTCGAGTTGAAGTTAAGTTGAACCGAGATTCATCCCATATTCTCAATTTTGTTTTGTTAATCAACTACACGACACTAAAACACTTGGTGAAAGCGATCAGTGGTGCAATACTTGTGTACCGTGGAATTTAAAGTGAAGTTGCAACAAAACTATAACATAAATCCGAATAAAACAATTCCTGTCCTGGATTCTAAATCGATTTCCGCACCCTTTCTCCCAGCTTCAGCTGCAATGGTCATGAAATTAGAGGGAGATTGGCCAAAAGAGGCTAAAATGGCGAGTGGACATCCAACCAGCGCTCATACCGCGACACCTTTCTCCATTCGAGCCATCCTTATGCAAGAATCCTCATCTGCACATCATCCCGATTTCCATCATCAACACAACGTCCAAGAATCCCACCCCCATCACAAGTTAAATAGCAGACGTGGTGAAAGTGATAGGTTCTCAACGGAGAAACGTCGTCTTAGTGCTATTTTAATAAATAATCACTCCCACAGCCACCATAGTCACGGCACGGATCTCATGATGGCTCCCGAATCCAGTTTGGATGGCCGAGTTTCTGCCCTTTGTGATACAACCACGTCCAGCGATGAAAATGAGGATGATCAGCTCGAAGTTGATATCGAGGAGGAGGATGACATTGAGTTGGAAGATGATGTCGAAAATGAGGATGAGCTTCAGGAGGGAGAGCTAATGGAAGATGGTGGGAGTGGTGTGATGGACCTTAGTGATTTGGGAAGGAGCAATGTGTCCTCTTCATCAAGTGGACATTCTCCAAAGATTGAGCAGAATAATAATAATAAATCTTCTGGAGACAAAGCAAGCGAAGGAACGGTAGCGAAGGATGGAAAAAGTGAGAAGGAATCAAAGGATGGGAAGGAGGAAAAGGCGAAAAAGCATGAAAAGGTAGGGAAATATGCTTTTTATCGAATTTTGAAGTAATTTTTGTAACTAATGAATTTAGAGCTATTGAATCTTTTCGCTGCAAATACTAATTTTTGAAATTTTTCAAATTACAGCCCAGCTATTCCTACAACGCATTGATAATGATGGCAATCAGACAAAGTCCCGAGAAGCGGTTGACTCTTAACGGAATCTATGAGTTCATCATGAAGAATTTTCCGTATTATCGGGATAACAAGCAGGGGTGGCAAAATTCTATCCGACACAACCTCAGTCTTAACAAGTGCTTTGTTAAGGTAAGACAAATTATTTTGTTTTTATTCCATCATCCATTGTTTTCCTTCCTGCCAATTGACTCAAAAGTCAAAAAAACCAAACACCTCATTTATCCATCAGTAATAAGATGTCAGTCACTGAAGGGATCATATACATTTCTTGGCAGCTTCTTGGAAATAGTTTTCCACCAAACCATTGTTTTTCTTATCTTGAAAATCAAAGATTTGTGATCTTTGGGGCAAGCCAAAATACGTCAAAAGTAAATAGAGATACCACAAAACCATAATTTCTGACTCAAACGGTTCCTGGGTCCGCATTTTCCTACTATTTTACTACCTGACCTAGTCCACAGCCTTCACAAAGTGAAATGTCCACATTTTCCGCCGACTTAAAAATTAAATACTTTGACTTTAAACGGAGACCAGACCTCGGACCAGTACCTCTTCCTACACAAACCTTATATTGAGTTTTAGACATGTACTAAATTTTACTTTGTTTTGGACTGATCATCCGCAGCGATTAAGTCTCTTAAGCATTCCATTGTTTTTGTTTGAAGAGTTAAACACTTTCGTTGAGTTGGGTTTGTTTTGGTAAATAGAATTTTGTTGAGTTATAACTTTTGGATGGGTCGTTTGGCTTGGTCGGTGAGACGGAAAGAATGTAAAGATTGAGACAGTAAAATGTTTGTAACTCAAAATTAATGATGGCCTCTGTCAACTCTTCTCCATAGGTTCCCAGACATTATGATGATCCTGGAAAAGGTAACTATTGGGTGCTCGACCCATCCTCGGAAGATGTCTTTATTGGAGGAAGTACTGGGAAATTGAGACGAAGAGACTTCAACTGCATGTCGAACACGACTTGCTGCACTTAAACGGAGTCTCACCTACGGATTTCCGGGTCACTCCCCATTTTTCCCGTCCTCAGGTCATCCCGTTCAACCTATTCCAGGCCATCCGCATCATCACCCACTTGGTGGTAATCAACCACTTTCTCCACCCTTTTGGAATCCGGGTAATATTCCTCCAGTTGTGGCTGCGCAGCTTTATCATCAACAAAATCTTCATCATCAGACAACACCTGGCTTCTGCTATTTATCGGTGAGCAAAACCTTTCAATACTTTTGAAAATTTTAAAAACAAGCTGAGATGCTTTGTCACAGAAAATTTAAATCCATTTTACTCATATCCTAATTTTATTTTCCATCCCTCAGGTATGCAGCATCTCAGTATTACATGTCCAATGGAAATGCACCCCACCCCACAGCCGGAAGTCCTATGCCCAACAAACCCTTGAGTGGAGTAGGAGCTCCTCCTCAAAATGTCTCATTTTCCGTGGAACGACTCCTATCCTCCTCCAAACCACCCCAAGTCCTTCATCCCAACCACATTCAAAATCTTCAACAACTTCAAAACCTTCACCAGATTCAGCAGCATCAACTTCTTCAGCAGCAGTCTCATCCTCTTCATCAACAATCATCTCCTTCACCTCTCCATTCTCTGGCCAATCTGAGTCAATTAAGTCATCCCAGCCCAACCAGCTCGGAAGGGTCATCAGCCACCACACCCACTCCCATCAATTCTGCGGGTAAAGCTTCCTCCTCATCTGCCAGTATTGGAGGTAATAGTCCTACAGGAAGTCTACCAGCTTCACGTAACGTGTCGTATGATCCTTATCGTGAGATTTTGAATGATAGTCAGTCTCAAAATCAGTCCAGAGCTAGACTTCAACATCACCATCAACATAATGTGGACTCGGACTGATTTAATTTAAACATTTAAAACCATTACGTGTTAGACGGGGTACTATTACTTACTTACTACAGACCGCAGCATGCACTAAAACCAGTATTATTAGTCTAAAAGGCATGGTACTAGTGTCAATTATGGATTAACGAGTATTAATCATTTCATCTCATCGTAGAACTCAGCCAAACTTTACGTGGACCCGATTGGATTTCGATCATTGAAGAATGAAGAACTGAATCTAATTGATTTTTTGGTCGATTGAAAATAGGAGTGGCTGGTTGATTTTGATTTAATGCA
>JAAXNX010002186.1:0-14349 GCA_036491905.1 Folsomia manolachei
AATTTATGACAGTTTTGTGACCAGCTTTACCATTCAGATTACAACAAATGCCATCCTAAACATCAACATTTCCGCGAGTTATGACAGCGTCAAGTTGAAAATTGCATTACAGAATATTGAAAATTTGATAATGCATCCCACAATAAAATCGAATTTGATTGAAAAAGATTCGGTTTGATTCCACGAGACCCATTCCACCACCCGGAGTGAAGGCTTGACTAGTCTGGTCTGGGGAAAAAACCATTTAGATTCAATTTGAGTGAAAGTGGGGATGATTTTACTTTTCTCGATTACATGAATCTGCATTAATACGCAACACTCCGGTAATGCATACATATCGCAACGGGATGGTCGGAAGTGTAATTATTCCAATTTTGATTGCCACATAATCAACCTGGATTCGAAGTTAAGCATGAATTTGGTTTCGTGTCAGAGATTCTTTGTCTGCACATTACTTTGACTTTCTCAAATTCAGATGATCTACAAACACTCTGATTTTAGGTTACAAATTTTAGTTTAGTCTGCTAAAAGCAAACCTATAAAAGTTTGTTTACACCATAGATGCAAGAATAATGGCCAACTGAATATTACCACGTTTCAGTTTAATCAATGACGGTGTTCTGTTTATTGTTTTGAAAATTTTGGAGACAAATTTAGCATGCGAATTGATTCTTATCAATTTATAACATTAACGATTTCATTCCCGACTTTCCACCTCATCAAAGAAAACTTTAACTCGAGACATCATATCATCAATATGTTCGTCCGGCCAGCCGACATGTCCACCGTGATAAACTGTAAAGTTACTCTTGACCCCAAACAGCTCCAAACGGTCTCTCAACGTCGGCATTTGATTCGTTGGCACAACAATGTCTACATCTCCATAGAAACCGATTGTAGGTGGGGAGCCAGAGTTAATATGTGTCACCGGACTGGCAGCTAACCACGTATCAGGACAATCTGCAAAATCACATTGTCCCACAAGATTGTACAGCACAACCGTATAGATTGGATTGTCGGTGTAAACGGGATCCGAAAAATCGGCCGGCCCCACCTTTGAAACTACTGCCTCCACCGATGGGTCCTGACTTGAGTAAGCGTACAACATGCACAAATGAGAGCCTGCACTGTCTCCCATCAAGGAAAAGGTCACGTCATTAGTAAATGTGGAGCGGAGATACTCCAGAGCTAGGCGAATGTCTTCGACTTGTTTTGGGAATCCTGGAGATGCAATTGTGGCTGGAAAGGGGTTCATAAAAAAGTTTGAAAACTTTGGTGTCAAATTTTTTGCAAACTTTAGCTCAAAAACTTACCAAGTCTGTAGCCAAGCGTGACAATGGCCCTAGTTGGAAAATCTTGTCTAAATCTGGGAATTAAGTAGTTCATGTCCTCCTTCCTCCCGGAGAACCAGGAGCCTCCATGCAGTAAAACAATTACTTTAGTAATTGGAACGCCACCCGGAGGAAGGTGAAGGTCCAGCTTCTGGACGGGGTCGGAGCCGTAAGGGATGTCAAGTAGGGGCGGAGTTTCCTGCCCTAAAATGATTTGTGTCATTGATACTTTAAGAATGACAAGTTTAAGTAGTTTATCTTACCGAAAATGATCGCAAGGAGTTGAAATACGAAAAAGAATCCAATGAGTCTCATTTTAAAGGAATGTTGGTTCAAGGTATAGAACTAAGATTACAGATATCGTGGTTTTGCGACTGCGTTTAAACTGTTATTGGGATTCTCGGAAAACTGTAAGCCAGTTAAGTGGTTATCACGGGTCGTGTGATTTTCGCTGTTATCTACTGATAAACTTGAACTTGGTTGTTTGATGGATTTAATTGGGCACGAATAAATTGATAACGTTGTCATTTGCATTGTGACCAAGTGCTTTACTTGGAAGTGTCCTCGCCAAACAAATCAGTCACACGCTTGACAATAGGAATTTGGACAGGTAACTTTCCGAAGCCACCAACGAAGTATTTAAATAGGAATCCTACTGCGCTCAAATTTTAGTATGCATTATTCTGCAGTTGTGCACTGACAATATTAATCATGAAGGTTCTCGCTCTTCTCATATTGGTGATTGCTGCCGTCATTCAAGGTGGTGAAATAAGCAAATCCCTTAAGGCCTGCTTGGCCCGGGGTGAAGTTTTGGATGTGATGATTGATCTTCCTTCAGTGGATGACATTTTCACATCACCAGCCGTCCTCAACTCTGTCACCAAAGAGAAGGGCACTGCAACTAATGATCGAGTTACTTAAGGAGAGGACAGCCAACTCTCGTCGTCCATTTGTCAAATTCTGTCCCAACTTGGTTTTGGAGATCAGATGTCAATTTCTAACCCGATATAAATCAGCAACAGATTTGAAGTTAAGAATTGTGATGACGCTTTGGCCACTGTTCTTGCAAAAATCCCGGGTAATTTCATTATCCGGGAGCAGAATGTACTGCAAACTGAAATGGTGTGGTTTAGGCACTTTAATTACTTATAATTTGTTTGTCCTCATTGGTAGACTGCCCACATCATCGACTCTGTTGGGAGTCGTCCTGTTGCGATATCTGAATTGAGACAAAATCCTAATCAATAGGGTGTGGACATGATTGAAGCACCACGCGCATGGAACGTTACGAGGTAAAGTACTTTTCTTGCTTGCAAAATATTAAATTTAAATGTCGAACATTTGTATTTCTGACCAAAGGGGAGCCGGTACCGTAATCGGAATAATAGACACTGGAGTCTACCTCCAACATGAGGCACTTCAAGATGCCTATGCAGGGGCTTGGCATGATCCTTATTATAACACTTCCGAACCCACGGATCAACAATCTCATGGTTGGTGGCTGTGAAAGTAAATTACAGAAATATATATTTTATTGCATTATTTCAGGAACACACTGCATAGGATCTGCCCTCGGGAAAACGAATGGGATCGGTGTCGCTACAGAAGCTCGCTGGATTGCGTGTCGTGGACTTAATCATCAAGGTACTATTAAAGTAGTTAAGTAATTAAGTGTTGCCAGAATGCAGTCGAAATTGAAATTTTACAGGCTCTGGAACCGAGGCTGGCCTGCTTGAATGTGGTCAATGGATGTTGACTGCGCATCCTAAGCCATGCCTTTGGGTATGGGCGTATCAATGCGGCAAATGCGGTGGAAGCTGTGCTGACTTTAGTTAAGAAACAAGACGTTGTCTAATTATATTAAATTTCGNCTTGAATGTGGTCAATGGATGTTGACTGCGCATCCTAAGCCAAATGTCGTCTCCTGTTCTTGGGGAGGTGGTTCCAGTGATCCATGGTATAATGATGTAATGCGTGCCTGGCAACAGAATGACATGATTCCAGTATTTGCACTGGGGGCAAGTGGATCAAGTTGTAGAACTGCAAACTCACCAGGTGATTCTTTGTACACGATTGGGGTTGCTGCCACCACCAGCACGGACGGTGTTGCGTCTTTTTCTGCTCGGGGTCCTGCTGCCACAGGTGCTTATAAACCGGAAATCTCTGGACCAGGACAAGATATCATTTCTGCCGGAAATGTTAACAATACTTACACATCAAAGTCAGGCACGTCAATGGCTACTCCGTATGTGGCTGGAGTTGTGGCTTTGATGCTCTCTGTGGATCCTACGATGCATTATGGTGTGGTCAGAAGGATTCTTCAGAACACGGGAGATCATCCAACACCCACTGCAGGAGATATTGCGTGTTCAGGAACTGGAGAGCCTTGGCCGAATCATGGGCGTATCAATGCGGCAAATGCGGTGGAAGCTGTGCTGACTTTAGTTAAGAAACAAGACGTTGTCTAATTATATTAAATTTCGCATTGAATGTAAAATATTAAATGATATTTTGATGCAAATAAAGCGATATATTACTCTCCCTCGCTAAACTAAACGGTGACTAAGTAACACAGCAAATATTAGGTTACAAGATAATACAAGGTATTGGTTTCACATTTTTACTTATTTGTAACTAAACTTACATTAATCTGCTTGGGTCAATGTTTATCCTTTTCTGGTTGAGTTTTCTTGTTCATTTATCTATTGAATGGGAATGAGAATGGAAGTCAGTTGGCTTTTCAGTGACACAAAAAATATCAAAATTCGTCCAACTTTTATTTGGCATTAATTTTTTGCAGTACTCAGAAATGTCGTCACTTTTTCAGTCATAAAGTCCATTTTCTATTTTATTTAGAATGAATAATATTATTTTGAATCTCAGATGGAGAAATATTATGCAATGCATTACAAATGAAGGTGGCATCGTCAAAGAGTAAAAGCAGAATTAAAATAGATATGTACATATGCATCTGATTCCAGAAAATCCAGATTTTTTGAAGTGCAGCACTCCTCAAGCTATACAGACAACGTGAAATTAAGACATAATGATGCTTTTCTAGATAGAGTACATGAATTTGAATGGACTCATTCATCCATGTATTGAGCAGCTTGTTCTTTTTTATTTGCAGTAATCCACAAGAAAATCCAGTTTGTGTATGGTAAACAAAGCCACGGGTTCTAAATTATGCTTGACAGTCGTGATGCTTGAATCTTCTGCCCGGGTTGTCAGCCCAATTAGTGCTCAAGGGCTGGCTGATGTCATTAAAATATGACTTTCTCCTTTACGATTGTATTGTAAAATGGCAGTGAACCGAACTCAAGAAAGTAAAACATGCAAATAAATGGGCAAGAGTCTTTGGTCTCCCATTCCAATTTTTGCTCTTAATCCTGCATTCGAGAAATAGTAATGTCAAAAAATCAAAAAATTTATTGACGCATTTTATAATATAAAACATCGTAACAGACTTGTAAAAGACAAGAAATCATCAAATAATTCATTTGAAATGAATCAATTGCCTTCTATTGTCATCGGAGCATTTAAACAGAGTTGACAATCCCATGGAATACTTTTCAGCTGCATCCCAATCCCAGCATGCATGCTCACTCCAACGCACTCGGCATGAAACCATTGCTCACAAGTGCAACACCGAATCATTAATTTGTCCCTGTGAGGCTGCTGACAAATGCAGAATAATCTGTAAAAATAATTAGTTGACTTATGCACAATTTTAGAACAAAGAAAAAATTAATAAAACTAGGTTTACTTGGAGTTGAGCGGAGGAGACGGGATCAACTTTCCGGGTGGGTTTGGCACCACTTGAGCAACGTGATTTGGAATTGCAAGAAAAGTTGACAATCTGCAAGATGAACAATGTGGCAAAAATTAAAATCTAGTCACATCATAAGGATGGAAACGAATGAAAATATGAAATTATTGGTTACCCAATGCTTTCTCCTGAAACCTGGGCAGAATTTGGCAGTGGCATTTGTTTCGTTCCGATTGTTGGAGTCATTGATGAAGATTTCACAGATAAGTCAATCTCTTGTTTAACAGCAAGCAAGGCAGGAATGGGACGTTTCTTTGATTTAGCTTCCGACATTATTTCTTTTTTTTTGCAGGATATTATCTGATAGCTAGCCAATTAACAGCACAAACGTTTTGCTAAAATTAGTAAATCCTAACAAATCTGTTTCAGTGTTCAACTACTTTCTTTATCTTTAATTACGAATAAAAATATTACAAATTAACTTAAGTTTTGGCTGGAATGGTGAGATATAACGGAAATCTAAAGATGAAGTGTTAGCCGGAATGTTAAAGTTTGTGTAGTATTTCCTGCAGTTTAACTTCAGATTACAGATTTCATCACGTTACTTTCACAATAGGAAACTCTTATACATTGTAAACCTGACGACATATCCCTATATGTAGATCGGAGATTGGCGTTATCCAATTTATGTGAATGTTGTGTCCATCTGTCTGGCCCAGATTTCTCCGATTTCTTGAAAGATCGTAGCTACGCAATTATCGAGCAAATAATGCTACTTTGTTATAAACAGTTTGTTTCGCATTTCCTCATACTGCGCAAGCATGTACAAATTATCAACCAACGAATTTGTATGCTTGTAATCCGAACATAACCAGCAAAAAATATGGGTAGACTTAAAGTGTAACAAATAACATTATAACATTATATATGATGTGCTTAAATGATCTTAGTTTAGAATTCTCAAGAATATGTTATCTTAACGTCTTTGTCCAGCCATAAAGATTAAGAAATGTAATTGTTTATGACATCAGTTCCTTTGGATTGTGTTCTCGCCCTGATCCTTGCTTCATTAACAAGATTTAGACTAGGACGAAATAAAAAGTGTAAACGTCATCGCAAAGTTTCAGTGAATGTGTTAAATGTTCCTTGAATAATATGAACCACGATCCTATTTCAACTGCAATTTCTTGAGATTAGGTCCCATATGTATCTATTATCTGTGCAGTTTTATCCATGTTATTCATCAGACTTTAGTAATGCGTAAGTTGAATGGTTAAAATGAGATGAAAATATGGTACAATTATTTTATTTTTTTTTATTTTTAGACAGATTCGTTAAATTTGTATTTTTTTTAACTCTGCATATTTTTATGTCGCATTTTCTGTAAAGAAACATTGCTCCATCTAATATCCGGAAACCGCGGAACAAAAATGGGAATATGCATGATTTTTAATTTAGGAACGAATTATTTCAGTACACAAATAGGAAAGGTAATGTCGCCAAAGTCGTGTTCCAGTTTGAGCTTGGATATGAAATATGCATCACGGTCCAGACAATAATTAATTTGAATTAATTTTGTCAACCAACCAGCACAAGTTGAGACGTCTTCCTTTCAATTTCACTGGCTCATTCAACATCTCACTTGTGTGATTTTGCATAAATTTCATGACATCTTAAATCAGTAGTGGGGTTGAATCGAGCCAGCCAAGAAATGTATTTTCAGACATCAATTCTTTGTCTTATCTCCATATAAGTATTAGTAAAACCCCATCACGCCAAGCCGTTAGATCACTCCACCTATCAGTCCAGACTAGCTTTGTCCCCCAAATCCCGATTTTTTAACTTTTAATCACAATTGCGCAGATAAATGAGAATTTAAAAATTTGGCTCCCATCATTCTTTAGAAAATGCCTAAAAGTGATTCTTCAGCTCCGGATTGCACTCGTTTACTCGAAGTTGGTCTTCTCCGTATTATTTATTTATGGAGTTGTAATTACGTGGAGAATTTTCTGGCCTGGTAATATTTTGAAATATTATATTTGCAAACTTTTTAATTTTGAGTTTTTTTCAGTTGAGCGCTTAATTGTTTTCTTAGTAATACAGTGAATTAATAATTACTTCAGCCGAGGACCGCGTCCCCACATATCCATCCGAAGTTTGCAGTTCCATCAATAAAAAACAACCTTATATGATAAGGATTAAGAACGCCACCCGCCTCAATGGAACCTGGGCCCGGATTGCAAAGTTGTGAAGTATGGAACGGTTGGAAATGAACTGGTAAATTGTTATGGCCCAAGTTTTTGCAAAAGTTATTTGAAATTGTTGCAGTGTTTTAAAAAAAAATATATTCACAGATTTATTGGCAAGGTCCCACCTTTCTTGGGGGAGGTCGCATGGAATTCTACCCCAAACATTTTTTCAACACAAAAATATTCCAGGCTCAACCGGGCCTTGATGTGTTTGGAGACTGGAGTTCGGAAACTTTATACTGGTAAGATACATAAATCGGAGCGGTGCCAATATTTATTAAGATTTTATTTGGATAATTCTTGATTTTTGAAGTGGGGACCGGAAACAATATTTCTCCGACAGTGGAAGTTTTGAGTTTGTATTTCAAAAAGGTCAGCTATCAGCACGAGGGGTGGTACAGTTGCACCAGTAAATTCATAGCTATTGGAAAGGATCCGTATTTAATGACAGAGAAATTCTATCTCTCAGTAACAAATAAGAGTAGTGAAACGAGAGATTGGTAAAAAATTCTTATCTTACTTTTGTTACAAATGTGGTGACATTTTGAATTTGTAGTCTTTAAGTACATAGTGTCTATTTTTTTTAAGTCATTACACTGCAGTTGTTCAATAAGCACGTGGAATTTTTTTGTGCATGAGATTCCGCTGTTTCTTTTTTCAGTAGAAATGAATTTCATCCCCGAAATGGAGCATCCACTACTGGTGACTTTCAAGCATGTCCCAATCCATGGGACTTTGAGTACTGTGTCACTGCCTTGTCCAATAATTTCAACATTGTCAACAAAAAGTTCCAAAGATTTAAGTGCTAAATCGTATACGCCTTTTCCAAGCACTATCCTCCCTACTGGAGACACAGTTTGAAGACGCTCCACTAATTCTTGAGCATCAACTGCTAAATCGTCAATATTACTCCAAATCGCAAAATTCGCCAGAATTTGCTGAATGTTTTGTATACGCTCGATTTTATTCTTTTTTGACAAATGCACAATTAATTTGGGCAAATCTTGTATTTTCGTGTTTTTAAATTGTTCCACGACGCTCTCATCTTGGCCGTTGAGAAGTCGATCGAAAAGTGGTTTTCTATTTCGGAATGGTATTAATTGGACAACTTCCCAAATGATGAGGCCCAAAGAGAATAGATCTGCTTGGAATGAATAGTCGTTGGTGAATATCTCTGGAGCCATGTAGTCTTCAGTTCCCACGCGACTTGTTAGTGTACTGGTGACTATTTCGTCGACATCTAAGTGAAGTAATCTGCAGAGACCAAAATCTCCAATTTTCATGGGAAGGGTAAAGTTTGAATGGGAAAACATGATGTTTTCGGGTTTCAAATCTCGATGAATAATTTGCTTTCCGTGAAGATAAGCCATCCACGATGTCGTGACATATTGCAATTTGTAGAATTTGAACGTGCTTCTCGGTTTTGTCATGTTGTAGATTGAGCCACTTTCGTAAATTTGGGCCGCAGAGTTCCATCTGGATGCAGATAGATTCTACGGTTTTGAAACGCTTGGCTTTGGCGATATACAGGAGTCCCCAGTTTAAGGAAGGATCGTCTTCGGATAAGTTTTCAAAAATCTTTTTAAGTTGATTGGAATCAAAGTTGGTCCTCGTAACGGTTAGAATTTGGACAATGTTCTTGTGCTTGAGGGTGGATGCTAATTCACACTCTCTAAGCATTTGCTTCTCTTCTTTGACTGTTGCTCCGGTGGGAAAAATGAATTTAGCGGCTGTTTCAATTTTTGTTGTTGGATTAATTGCTTGAAGGACAATCCCAAACCCACCTTGGCCCAGACACGACACGAAGTTGAGACATGAGACAAAGGAGGGTGTGGAAGGCTTTGATATAGGAGACTGGTTAACTTTTATGATTAATGCCTCGTCAGCACCGAGAGGTTTAAGGGATTCTAGCAAAAACAACAATTGCACAAGTAGGGAGTGAATGTTGAAAAAGTATCAAAATTAACCTCACCCAATGCAGCCATCAATCCGCATTCGCCTAAAATGAGCCTTAGTTTCCACAAGGTAGCTCGAGATCCGTGTTTTTTAACCCAGTCTTCTAATAATTGTAGCAAATAATCATGTGCACTTATTGATGCCATTTGATACAAATGCTTCCATTGCATCTGCTTTCCTGGAGGTGTACCTAAAGCTTTAGAAAACCGTGTAATGTTAACAATAACCAATTCTTGCTCACACAACTTTTCCACAACTTTTGACGCACACACAGTTTCAGAGAATGTGGACGACATTATGGCAACGATGTATTTTACTGATGTAATTTGCAAAAACTGAAGTGAATTAGTTTAAAGTACGCGACTCTACACTGAAACAACGAAGTTTTTGTGACTGAGTTTAGTGGACATTGCGATTCTTTCGCAATTTGCGAAAACTCTTATCTTATCAAAACGATAACCCCAATCTACCGAATGAAACTGAATTCCTATTGTGGGCAGTCACGGGAATTTAGGGATGAAGTATACTTTATATTGTAATCCAAACAAAAATTTAGCATTTATTGCTTTGCGGTCAATATCTATGATCAACATTATGTTCATTTGCATATCACAAAGACGTTATCATGAATTTATTGCCGAAACCTGCTCAATATCATCGGTCACACCAGTTCCTAAACAGCTTAGCATATTTAAAATACATTTTGTTTTAATAAATATGAGATTAATCGGAATAATTAATTTCTTGTGTGGATTTTTATGAGAAATAACTATATAATGTTAGAAATGCCAAATAACTCATCAACTAACTGTACAAGTGAATGGACTTTGCACGCCACACACTACTACGCCGAAGTAAAATGTGTTTTCCATCAGCTTATCAGTATTTGTCTTAAACACGCAATGTACCTGGCATTAAATGATTAGTCTTTAACACGGGATTTTTTATATCATTTTATTTCAGTTTGTTTTTTTATCTCTAGTCGTGCTTGTCGGAATGCAAAATTAAATCTCTAACCTTACGATGACTTACAAACAAAATATTTTTCTGGCTATATTTTTAATAATCCTCCCGAATAATGTTTGTGATTCCCTAAACATCCGAAATTTCGACCGTTTCCTTTCACCCTTTGAAAACTGTCTAGTTCACGCCATAAACTACGAAGGAGCCACATTTGTTTCTTCCACGCCACTCGTACTCTCCCGCTACATTCCTTTGCGAGCTCCGAAGCATTTTCAAAAACGGAGTAAATGGTACCCAGGATTTTCTGTGGCACATGTTGCTGATTATCCACTGTACCCCTATGAATACGTTACAGCATCTCATTGGGACAAATGGAACTCGACCTACCCAGACCCATGGGACTATTATTTCCTATTCCCTACCCTCGACAGAAGGATGAAGGCCCGTTGGACCTGTTACGCGAGATTCTACCTGCTCCCACCCACTCCAAAATGCCCAGTTATTTCCAGAGACTGGAAAGTTTCTGTGGATGAGTCCAACGCCACAGAGATACAAACTTTATGACATGGTTTACACCGGGAAATGGTGTCATCACATGGATCCTGCGGCAAGAGAATTTACTCTGAAAGAGGTAAGTCTGCAATAAAAAACATTTTGGTCGCAGAATTGATAAAGTTGTGTTGCTTGGTATTTCTAGCCACTAAGCTTCACCTACTTTTGGAGAAGATACTATGGAACCAGCACAGGTTACGTGCATACATCCGTGGGACGTTATACGGTCTTGGTTCGGCCCAATAAAGAGTATCTCTGGTATTGGTGGATGTCCAAGAAACCAGTGAGGTTATCGGGGAATGAGTTTGATGTTGACAAAAGTTCTGGGCATATTCTAACGTATGACGGAGAAAAGGAGGAAATACTCTCAGATATGCAGCATCTCTGTCTTCTTTGTAAGAATGAAGGCGTTTCGATCATGAATTCGTCATTCTTCTCAAAACAAGGATATCTGGACAGAGCGGATCTCGATAAGGAAGTTGTTGTCATAGAGAATCAAAATGTGCTCGGTTTATGGGTGTATATTGGCTCTGAGACTACACAGAGTCGTAAAAAAGATATGAATTACATTCTGCAGAATGGTAACCAACTAGGATTCTATGAGGTTTGGAAACTTGGTAGTTCAGAGTCAGTCGAGATTTTGTTACTGAGCTTGGCATCAAAGAAGCTGAATTCAACAAGAAGGTCGGAGTTTTTATTTCGGTTAAATCCTCCAGACGCGTGGAAATCGGGGAGTTGGACGATTGAAACATATGGGGTTCAAACATCCCTGGTAGCACTTTCCGAGCGGCAGGAATTCGGATTTGTGACTTGCGGAGGTTATTTTGGCTGGGGACGGTTATCCTTTTGGGGTTATATTTCTGCATTTGACTCCATAACTTGGCTAACTTTGGGGATTGTGTATGTTGTTCTGGGCATATTTTTGAGTCTTGTGTCAGGACATTTGCACTCGGAGAGTGTGGCCCAGGTGAGGATCTTCTACATGGGGATACGAGTTCTGTTAGAGCAAGGGGATGATGTCGCGGTAAACAGTAAAAGGTTGGGGTTCATGTACTGGGTTTGCTCGGTATGGATTCTGGTTGCCGTGGTGATTAGTAATGCTTACAAAGGGAACAATATCATGCAAATGATCGCTCCCATGGAGATTGCGGGCATGCGAGATTTCAAGGAGTTATACGAAAACACAGGAAATCTCACGATATACACGAAACATCGCTGGCTGCCAAAAAATCCTAGTGTTGCGACCTGTTCCAGTAAGGGGTACAAGGTTAATCCGCTGTCAGATTGGGGTATGCACATCATTTCCATGGATATCTTTAATGGAGAGTTTCATACTTTGGTGGATGATTGGATAAGACCGTATGCGTTAACGGCAAATAATTCGGGTTCCGGGTTTATCAACCTTTTCAAACATAAGCTCTTTAACAGGGTTAGGTTGTATGAGGATTGTGGCAAATTTGTGTGGGGAAACTTTACGTTTTTTGATGTGATCAAGGATTGCCAGACAAATGCAGCATTTGTTGGGTGGGGCCCGGAAATTGAGGCGATACGCTTAAAGCTGGAGCTGGAACTAAAACTGAGGAAGAATATTGTGAACCCGGTATCTTTCGGGAGGCATCCAGCTTTTCATAGAAGTTTGGGGTGGAAGATGCATGGTTATTATTTGAACAGTTTTCCGGATAATTTGGCCCTACTGCAGAGTTCAGGGCTGATGCAGCAGTGGCGAAGGGTGACAAAGTTTTGGGACGATGCCAGAAATAAGAAGGATATTCAAAGGGTGGAGAGAGTTGACGTTTCGGCAAGTATTGAGGGGAATGTGGTGACGGTTTTTATAATTCTGGGGGTTGGGTTGCTAATTGTAATGGTGGTTTGGGGCGTAGAAGTATCGCGGGGATGTGGAAGGTGGGTGTTAAGCGGGGTTGTATTAGTGGCGGAATTTCGTAGCTTCATAAAGGCAAGGAAGTTGAGGGAAGGGTTATTCAGAGGCGGAATTAAAGTGAATCATGGAAATGTTGGATAATCTGAGAGGAATTATACCACTTTATGTTTGTATTTGTGATATAAAATTTGGTAAAATTTGGATAAAGTGTGTGTTTTTTATGTAGTTAAACCAAAGCATTAATTATTGATAGTGCTTCGAAACTTAAACTCGGGATATGATTTTCCAAGGTAAACGACGAGAATTTGTAATTCCATGCTGTTTTACTCGGATTGAGGTTAAGGTAACTCCAACTGGAAGCTAAGCATCGTGGTTGAAGCACAATATTACCACTTTGTTTAAAACACTTTGATATTAAACACTTACTATTAAACACTTACTATTAAAATTGATCTGAGTTGTGCTCAATATTCATGTCGTAAGCACGAAATGTTGAAATTTAAGGGATTGTCAAAATATTATTGCGTTGTTTATGACGAAGCCAATAACTTTAACTTGCTCAATATTCATAATATAGTAATATATTCATTATATAATATTCATAACTTAAATAATACTTTCGTCGTTTTAGTCGTTTATTCCCTATTTACAATTTACAATAAATGAATTTGTATTAGTTAAACAATTTCAAACCCAATACAGAAGTATTAACTTGATTTAGTATAATCTCCGAAAAAAATTAAGCATATACTAAAACACCTAACACAGTTGACGTCGAGTATTGCGATCACAGGGAAACTCGACATTTTATTTTTTCCATAAATCGAAATTTTGAAGCAAAAATAAATTAAGGCCCAAAGTGGACTAAAAATATGGCTCGTTTTTTTTAGAATGAGATGGCATGTTTTATAACAAAATAATTTATTTTGTAACTTTGGGTACATTAAATTCGCATAAGTCGAGTCAAAAACATGGAATAAATTTTACTTACAGTAAAATAAGTGCATGGGATCGACTTTAATTTCTGTCAGCATAATTACAAATTTTGTACTTTAGTTTTAAACATAATTGAAAGCAACTAACTACTCAAAAATGATAGTTCAAGGATAAATCTGAATCAATACAAAATATTTTGGCAGTTGTATCTGTAAACCTAAATATAAAAAACACGCTTATTTCATAATTATTTAAGGAGTTCTAATGTAAGGCAAGGAAAGCAGAGGGACAGAAAAACATTTCTTTTTATCGGCGCTAGGAATTTTGTTAGCTCAATAAACTGGGACTGGAAAATTGACTCATCTTATTGGACATGGGTGGACCTCGGACTATTATTTTTTAGATGGATTGTGCAACTGGGATTTAAAATTCCTGCCAAGGTTTTTCCAACCGTTTGCAGAATATTGTTGCGTCCAGTATTGTCTGTTTGTGAGACTTAACCACTGTCATCCACTATCTGATTCGGCAAACAGCGATACGAATCAATAATTGTTGCTGATTGGTCCTATCTTATATTTTTGCTATTTAACATACAAATTGTAAAGATTGGTAAATATTTCTCTTAAATTAAGACATGCTTGAGATCAGGGTTGGCTTTAAAACAAAAAAGCAGTGACAAATTCTTGCTTTAATGCTTTATTGTTTTTAACTGCT
>JAAXNX010002187.1:0-14337 GCA_036491905.1 Folsomia manolachei
GTGATTGCAATCAAGAAGCAAATTGAAATCAATAAACAAAAACAGAGCCAAGGGGAATTTCTCGAGAATCGGGATAACAGGACAGAAATCCTTGCCGTAAGTCTGAGAGCCATTAAAATTTTTGAAAAGAACGAGTCCTACAGCCTCCGGGATACTCAACTCTTTTCAGTTTTATTCTTTTTGGATGCCAAAGCCAAAAGAATTGGAAGATTTGCAGAAATTGCCACAAGTGAAGGGAAAACACTTATCTCAGCCGTTCAGGCAATAGCACTGGCCCTTGAAGGAAACAATGTTTACATCATCACAAGTTCACCTGTGCTAGCAGAAGATGGTTATCAAAAAATGAAAGACCTCTACACCCTGTTTGATATCGGCGTGGGAAACATTTCAGCGAAAGATGCTCGTAAAGGAACAGAATATTCGGAAAAGATTTTAGAAAAGCTATACAAAAATCAAGTCCTTTATGGAGATGCAGCCGGATTTGAGTCGGACTATTTAAATTGCTGTTATTTGGGAAAAACCTACAAAGGCGGAGCGGATGCAAGGTATCTAATTGTGGATGAAGTGGATTCCATGCTACTTGACAAAGGATCAAACGTCCTCTACATTTCTCACACAATCCCAGAACTTCGTTGGCTGCGAAGTATATTCGTCGATATTTGGAACCTCGCTTTACGTACCGTCGATAAGGATCATATACATAAAGTCATCAAAAGAAAGTATGTAACAAAAAATGCAGCTCAATTCCCACAATTCCTTACGGGATTCGTACAAGAAAGAATTCCAATTTGGATCAACAATGCATTTAAAGCCAAAGAAATGAAGCAGAATGTTCCCTACATTTTATCAACCTCAGGTGGAACAGGAAGCGAGGATGGAAAAGTAACAATTATTGACTCCGACACCGGCGTAGAACAAAAGCAAACCCAATACTCTTACGGACTTCATCAATTCCTTCAATTAAAGGAAGGGAATAAAATCAGTGCGGAAAGCTTGAAGGCTGTTTTCGTATCAAATGTTGGTTATTTTTCCTTGTTTTCTGGAAGAATTTTCGGCATAACAGGAACAATTGGGGAGGACAACGCAAGACAGATTTTAAGTGAGCTGTATTCCGTTGATTTTTTCAAAATGCCACGATTCAAGACGAAACGCTGTATTAAATTTCCACCTCAACTTTTCTCTGCTTCTTCCCTCTCTCAGTATGAGGCCGCTATTTTGTCCACAATTTCCACAAGACGGCAAACCCAACCAACATTATTCATTTGTGAGTCGGTCAAAAGTTGCAAAGCTCTTTTTAACATGCTAAAACCCGTGGTGGCGTCAGATCAACTATTTTGCATCTATGAAACTGTAAAATACGACGAGTTTCGGACAAGAATGGAAACTATTCCGCTAATTGCAGGGGATGTTATTATCTCGACTAATCTTGCAGGAAGAGGAACGGATCTAAACATTTCCAATGATTGTGAAAAACATGGACTTCACGTTGTACTTAATTTCCTGCCACCAAATCATCGTGTCGAAAAGCAAGCGTTCGGAAGAACTGCAAGAAAAGGACAAAATGGATCCACCGAATATATTGTTCTTTTACCAGAAGAAATTGCCAATCCAAAAATTGAGAGTTACCGACAAGCCATGCAAGAACGGGAAGATGGTCGACTTAAACGCATTAGAAATCGGGAAGTACTTCAAAATAAGTTTGAAGAAAAACTATTTCTTCGTTTTGCAGACAAACTGAAAGATATAACAGCATCCTTGAATGAGCCCATACAACCCAACGCCACTGGAATTAGACGGTTGTTCACCTTTTCAAAAACGCTGACTAAAAAAGAAATTGAAGCAAAGTTGCACATTGTCAAAAATAGATGGGCATTTTTTCTGGATTCTATACAACCAAAACTGGAAAGGATGCATGTACAAAGGGACAAGACTGAGACAGATCTTTTACAAGAATTCGACAAGTTTTGCGACAAACTAACAAATTCTCTAAAAGATGATGCCCAACTATGTCAATCCCCTTCAGATTATGTTAAACTTGCAAAAGTCTACGACGAAGCTGGAGACAATGACAAATCCAAGAGTATTTTAAGTCGAGGCCTACTACAGGAGATGGAATTCAATGAAATTTTGTACTACTACCGAGGAATATCCAGCTTGAAACTAGAGTCCAAATCGAAATCGGAAGATCTCAGAAGAGATGCCAGGAAGGATCTAAAAGTGGCTCAAAGTAAAATTGAGCAGAGAATGTCATCACTGGAGAAACTCTTAGGAAATTTTGAGCTCATGCAAAAAACAGTTCCAGTCACCAACGGAGAAGAAGCAACGCCTTACAACACTTTCAATTTTAGAAATCAAATTAAAACTGAAATTGATCTATACCAGCATCACAACCGTCTTTTTCTGCAACCATCACTGGGTCATGCTTTGTCCAAGGACACCTTCAAAATGATTTCCATGGTCAATCAGGATGAGACTGAAAGTCGTGAAATATTTGAGACAATTACAACCCACGGGACACAATTTATAAAACCGGTGAGAGTAAGCCGGAAATTAATGGTCAAGGAGGATGAAGTTCTACACTTTAAGGACATTCCAGTAAATTTTGAAACATTGGGTTTGGAATTGGAAGAACCCAAGCTGCGTCTAGTACTGCAAAAGTATTGCGAAAATCGTGACGAAATATTTGATCCGTCCGACCTAGAAAATGTAATTGTGACACGTGACGAAGTTATTGAAGCTATTAAGCAAACGCCACATTTTCTGGAGGACATAATCAGCTATGAACTGCTCGAAGTGGAGTATGATGACTTCAAATTTACTTCCGACCAGAAACTTTCCCATTCCAAATCCTTAGGCAAAATTTTAGGTGAGCGACACATGACATCGTTACCAGAAAGTGAGATTGTCGCCCAAGTCCAAAGCTTACTGCCAAACAAAAATCAAGATAAGGCCCAATCTCTGGTAGACTCTCTGATCCAGGAAGGTTATCTTATCCGGCGAAGCCACATCCGGGGAAAAATTTCCGACCTAATATTCAAAGACCTGAAATGTAAAAATGGCAAAATCCTTAGCCCCAGCCTTCCACCCCAATTACAAGGTTTCCACTCCATAATATCTTCATGGCTTGTTCATGACGGCAACATTTGTCCAAATGTAGATTCCCAGCACATAAAAATGGCTCCCACCCACCAGAAAGAGTATCAAATTCAAGATCTAGTACAAACTCTGGTTGACAACGGGTTTTTAAAAGAATCACAAGTCGACTGGTCCCTATCCTCAAATTTCAATAAAGAAGATCATAAACGCAACCAAATTTTGGACGAATTCAAATACAAAACCAGCAGCCTATTCTCTAGAAACCCTACCAACACCAAGTTAATAACCAAGTTGAAGGAAACATTTCTCAAATTCCATCCCGAAGACGAAAAAGACCAACAGGATAAAGAATTCCAAAAATACCTGGATGAAATTGCCGACCTCCTCCTGAAATCTGTAGGTCAAATTAAAACTCTAAAAAATATCGGTGTTGACTCCAACTACACAAATATTGCTTCCTGCTACACCGGCTCCTCCTCCCCACTTCCTCCCGAGCTGTATGACCTGATGTCCGAGGATTTTGACAGGATTCCCAATCTTAAAGAGAAAGTTCCTTGGTGGTCCTCCGGAGCATTTTACGTTTCTCTGCTTGCCATCCTACAAATTGCTGGAGGTATTGCAGTTGGAGTCTTATCGGGTGGAACACTTGTCAACGTTTCCATGATGCTTATCAGTGAAGGCGGTTCCGATCTCATATTCGCAATACAATCCGGTCTGAGTGGCTCTTTTTCCTGGAAAAGTTACGGAATCCATAAAGCCTTCAGTGTCGCCTGCTCCTTGGCTACGGGTGGGCTTGGTGGGATTACGGGTGGCTCCTGGGCCACCGTAATTGCGATGGAGGTTGCCGAAGAGATTTTTAAATCCACCCTAAAAACTGTGGGACGCTACGCTTGTCAAGGACTTGGCACAACTCTGATGAACATGACGATTGAAAAGGCACTGGACTGGGTGAAGTCCTCCGTACTCAGTAGTGCCAGAACTGGTTTCAATTTATGGAAGGGAACTAATCAAGCATTCGCCACAGCCAAGAATGGATTGATCCAAAGTCTTCGAGCCCTTTATAACGCTAGCTATCGAGCTGGTCAGGCAGAAACTATTGTTACTAATGCACAACGGGACATGGGCCTTGGATGCAGGACTTCGCTGCTATCACATCAATTTTTCAGTTCTCTACAAAAAGTTGGGTCCTTTTATGCGGGCAAGGTGACGGAAAAGTTGAGTTCCGCTCTGGGTCAGGGTTTCGTTGATAAAGCGATTCAACTCTTCAATATCCTGAAGACAATTTGCTCATCCGTCGGAAATAAACTGGGAAATCCCATCCAACGTTTCACCATTGAGTACATGAACAAGTTAAGGAAGCACTTTGAACAGGAGGCTGTCAGGCTGGAGAAGAAGAGCGAAATTGCTTCATCCTATAAACAGGAACTTGATGAGAGCGCCTGTGAGTCATTTGTCCAAACTTTTTCAAGCAATATTGACTCCGAAATTGTGGATCAAGGACTCAACTTGTTTCAGTATGAAATTGCTGAGCCCACAATGAAACAAATTGGAGGGAGGTGGTTGGATCATAAGTGTAATCAGTGGTTTAAGAGTGAGTCAATTTTGTTTCTGAATTACCAATAATTTCATTTGCGACTTGCTCATATTCTTGTTTCTGTAGGCCAAGCTCATTACGACGCAATAAACCGGAGACAAGGAGGACAAGGGCCAGGATCAAAACAACCTTCCTTCTGGAAAATCCTTAACACGCCAAGTGTTCACTACAGCGTGGAAATGAATAATCGACTTGAATTCGATGACGAAACCAAAGTCCGCAACAACATTTGGGACACAACCCCTGTGAGAGGGACGTTAAACTATTTCACAAATTGGGAAGATAACTTCAAACAGATTCAGGATCATTGTAAATTTGTTTGTAGTGAGGATGGTAAAGAGAAAACTAATTTTATTCTGAGTGAAGAATCCACTTCGCTTCTTCCACAGGCTGAAATGTTGGGTGCAAATATTATTAGAACTTTCAAATTTTAATTGAGAAATTAAATTGTGTTCCACTTTATTAAAATATTACAAGACTAAATGTTACAAAGCTGATATTGCAATAATAATATAATGCGGATTGATTTAGGATTGTGATAACTTTTGATGTCCATTTTTTGTACGTTTGCTTGGACTGCCAGTTCCTCGTGCCTCATTAAAGTATAAAACTTTTCAATAATTTCTGTCCCGTATCCAAACCTGATTGAAAACACAAATAAATCAAGATGATCAATTTTTTGAATAATTTTTAGAATTCAATTTACCACTGCAAACAGACATATCACTAAAAGAATTGCGTCACTTTTGCTATAACCACCGAATCCCTGACTCCTCGTCGCCCATTCCCCTTTGACCCCGTCGTAAATCCGTCTCCCAAAATAAAATACTTGTCGGTGATACATGTGAAGCTCCATTTTTAGACTTGCCAGACGATCTATGACTTCTCTCTGTTGGTTTTGTTGCTCAATAATTTGACCTCTGAGGTCACTTAAGGTCCTCTCCATTTGCAGTAATCTCTCCTCAATCCTGTAAGAGTAAGAAAATAGAAAAAATAATTTGCATGCAATGCAAAACTAAATCTGTATGCATTTATATTTTATTGAACTTACGATTGCTTTTGTTCTCTAGTTTCCATTGTTAACAAAGTCTTTGTTGTAGTCAAACAGCAAACTTGGTGATGTAAGAGTTCAGTTAAAATATACATCAGCTGATGGTTATGGTTTAAACATTAAGATTTTTTTGCACGTGCGACGGAATCATGTCATGGCATAATGGAGCCGGAAACATCGGAAGGATTTTATTTTTAAACCGAAATGTTATGCAATGTATACATGATTTAACCATGATTTGCAATATAACGAGTGCCATGTTTACGGTTTGGTTTGAGTGTGCTAGTAGAATTCAACTTGTCAAATATCTGTTAAAACTGTAGACCTGCTCTTATGCACCAACTTTTGTCAACATTTATTCAAGTTATTAAGACAACAATTAAAATGATTTAATTGTATTCATAACAATTTACATCGATTGTTTTGAGTTAAGGACTAATTGCATTTTGCATTAGACGAATTTTTCAAAGTACTTGTCGATGGTTTAACTTAAACAGTTTAAAGAAATCAGAAAAGCTCAATCAGTAATTAAAAGCATGTTCGGTAAAAAAAATCCTTTCGTCCTGGAAAGAATTTGGTTCATAAATTTATCATTGAAATGCATTCTGGCTGATCAGCCACTGATCCCAGTTAAATTTATTTGCGATAAATATTATGATCAAAAAATTGTGGAAAAACGATTTCGCCGGAAGTACGCCTTAGCTCGCCATTTTGAAGGTCGTCATTCGAAGATTGAAAAATTTTATTGTGAAATTTTGTGGGAATAAATTCCGTTGGCAACAATCCCTGACCCACCATATCGCAAGTCATGATGATGTACAAAAGATTTTATGCAGTATCCAATGATGTTTTTTTGTGTGGAAAACTTGTAGAAACATGTTAACGCCATTCACAATCAGCTACGACCCCATGCTTGCCATCTTTGTGAAAAGATTTAAACAACGAGCTCATTTAAAATATCAACTAAATAATCATCAAAATCCTGGAGGACGTCAAAGGGGCCTTAGTCAACCTGGCCAAAGATTTCTTAATGTTAAAGAAATTACTTAAAATTCAAATTTTTTTATTTTTATAATATCGCAAGAGATAAAATATCTAGACAATTCAAACTTGAATTGAAAAATTGTTGTGAAATTTGTGGGAATAAATTCTGCTGACAAGAATCCCTAACTCACCATATTGCAAGGATGGTCCAAAGATTTTATGCAGTATGTGCCCTATGATGTTTTTTTTCGTGCGGAAAACTTGAAGAAACATGTCAACGCCATTCACAATCAGCTACGACCCCATGCTTGCCATCTTTGTGAGAAGCTTTAAACAACGAGCTCATTTAAAATATCAACTAAATAATCATCAAAATCCTGGAGGACGTCAAATGGGCCTTAATCAACCTGGCCAAAGATTTAATAAAGAAATTACTTAAAATTCAAATTTTTTTATTTTTATAATATCGCAAGAGATAAAATATCTAGACAATTCAAACTTGAAATAAATTTCATAATTTTCACCCTGGGTTTTTGTACGAGTAATCAACCTAATTTGTTAAAAAATATTTCCTTTCACCGCACTAAATCCGGAGTCATGTACGGGCGATGAAAAGATTTTGTAAAAAAAACGTTCCCAACATCAATTTCGACAACGAGAAACTTTATTGAATATTTGCATTAACAAGATATTAAACAACAATTCATCAATGATTTCAAGAATGTAAAAATGTGACAAAGTTGAATAACAAATCCTTAACAGATTAACAATCTATTAAATTCCTTACAATTATCTAATCAATCTCAAATACCCTATCCAATTAAAGTGAGCAGTGTGTAGTTTCATAAACCTTAAAAAAACTTGTAAATCCGCCCATTCCTCAAAACTTCCTCCCCATAAATAACCTACTTACATCCTACTGATTAGATTAGTATAGAAAGAACCCTTGTTTTATTTGATTGCCTCAATTCCATTTCATAATTTCTTTTCTACTCAATAATAGCACGGCGTTGGTTTCATAGATATTACAATATTTATTAAACCCAGTACTGATTTTTAGGAGGTTTCCTCAGCGTCCCACCACCACCTCCACTATTAAGATTGGACGCCGGAGTATTAGTAGCTCTGGACATGGTGGAACAATTAGATGGCAACAAAGCAAACGCCGTTTCTTCCTCCTCCTCTCCCACAGGATGGTGATGATAGTTATTAAACTGATGTGGGAGATCTAAGGGGGGTGGAAGGGGTCCATAGGAAAATCCATACTGCTCTGGACATCCTTCTTCACCCCCACCAACGCCAAATGTATCACAAATAGGTGGCTGATGATGATGGTGAGGCAGAGTGTGGGTGTGGTGCTCTGAGGAAGGGGCACAGAGTGGGGTTACCCTGCACTGGGGCAGAGATGGGGTTGGAGTCTCGGAATTCCGGAGATTGGAAGATGTCCAAGAACCAGAATCACTCCCTGTGGCACGCGACATGGAAACTTTGTTACGGGAATTTCTTGGGGAAAGGGTTGACATCATTAAAGGCCTGTAAAGTTAAGCAAGAAGTTTGTCAATTTAGACGAATTACCTTCCAAAAATGTTACTGTTAAACCGCACCAAATTATGACAAAGCTCTATAGAATACTGCACAAGGACTTACTCACTTGACACCCTTTCAATGCTGAAAGGACGCAAGAAAAGGGGAAGGAAAAATACAACAATCAACACACAGGCCACAAACTACTCCTAAAATAATGTTCAATCCATTCCTTAGTCCCTTAAGGTACCTTACCTTAGACCACCACCATCCGAATCCTGACCATCTCCATGATGAGCAAAGGCATCAATAATTCCCACACCGCCTTTCCCACCCCCATTATTTTCACTCCCCGTCCCACCACCACTCCTCCCATTAACGCGTCCATTACTTTCTCTCCTCCCAGTCTTTTTTGAGCAAGTGCATCTAATACCAAGAACAAGAAATAAGCTCAGGCTCATCACACCCCCAATTATGAGTCCAATTAGAAGTAGAGAATCCTTCGTTAGTTGAGGTGTCACAAGAAATGTAATGTCCCGCATTCGTCCCCCACTACTTCCAGACCCTCCTCCACGCTTCGTCGCCGGATCCGTGGATCCATCCGATATAATCTCAGTGTGTCCCTTGTCCGGATCAAAACCTCGGTAAAGGGACAAACTAAATTTTGCAATCCCAATCGCCGGCTGAACCCCAGGAGCTAGAAGTTTAAATACAAACTCGTCCGCCTCTCCTCCCGTACTCCGGACAGGGAACAATTCATTGCTTTGGAGTTCTGGGATGTAGATCAGTAGCCCACGACGGATATCTTCATGGCTCCACCGTCCTGCGGGAATAAATTGTGTCAAAAATGTAAATCACGATGACAACTTTAAACTTACCTGCGGGGCGACCATTAGCTAGATTTCTGACAGCCTCGGAACTCCTCCTACTCCTTCCTCCTGCCGGAGAGGAAGGTAGTTTCCAAAGTCTGCCATGTTTTGGAGGAAGAAGCAACTCATAACTGGGATTCGACCCTGTCAACCCCGCCAGAGGAGAAGCATCCAACAGAGCTAGACTTACGACCGTGGGAGATTCTGGAGAAGCGGAAAATGTGAAGGGATCTGGAGCAAGAAGACCACCCACAGCGAATCCTCTCACAAAGGAGCGAACTTCCAGGACACGTTTTAGTAGCGGGACTCCCACGACGTGAACTAACCAATGGGCTGTTGGACTAGGAGGTGGTGGAGATCGACCCGAACTCTCCCATGGCTCTGAGACAAAGTATGCGGCCAACTCAAAGGAGTCATTGGACACTGAGAGGTCCGTTTGAAGGTAGGCCACTTCTCCGGAAAGGAGTTGAGCTTGTGAAATGGGTTCCGTGGGCGTTGTTCCGGCCACAAGAAGTTTCCCATGGAGTGGAGGACGACCCAGACTGTACCTAAGTCTGGCTGGGGATCCATTAGTGACGGAGGGAAGGCTGGAGGAGGTTAACAAGGTCGGAGTTCCTCCAACTCCTTGCATTACGCGAAGTGAGGGTGCAACAAGAGGAGTCAAAGACAGAGGTGCAACGGGTATGGACAGGGTCAAGGGTAGAGGAGGATGGGTCGACGAACCATCCTTCACACTGAGGGACAACTGGATCGGGGATAAAGGCCCGGAATGCAGAAGGACTAGTCTCCCAGCTTCAATATCGGCCTAAAAAAAGGAAATTAATCCAGATTTGAAACTCAAATTTTGAATGAACGTACTGTAAAAAAAAGTTAATAGTATCAATCTCACCTGCGTGAATCTATCTGCCGTAGGCAGAGTATTGAGTACACTCGGATCACCTCCGGAAAGAAGTGACGTAGACGTAGACGTAGTTGTTGAAGGCGACATAGTTGACGAACCAATTCCAATACTCGGTGCTGGTGGAAGGAGAACTAGTCGACCATGTGAGAGTCTAACCAAACTAAAAACAATGCTGTCCCGTTCGGTGTCAGGATCAGTAACGAGCAGATCAGATCGGCTCAATGGTCTCCAATGACCCTGAAATATGATTCCAAGAAAGAAAACCATTTCAGGATCAAAATAAACTCAAACCAATGACAATCTTCTATCGGAATCTACATCTTTCCAAGAGTCTAACCAAACTAAAAACAATGCTGTCCCGTTCGGTGTCAGGATCAGTAACGAGCAGATCAGATCGGCTCAATGGTCTCCAATGACCCTGAAATATCATTTCAAGAAAGAAAACCATTTCAGGATCAAAATAAACTCAAACCAATGACAATCTTCTATCGGAATCTACATCCTTTCCCCCATAATCTGGATATGAAATGGGCAGGAAAGCCATCTCATCATTTCATCCGAAGACTCTGAAAGCCATCCCATTCTCATAAAAAGGGGATTCAGTCTCATACAATTATTGGCTTGGAAACTTGTAAAAGCGGAGAAAGTTAAAGAAAGTCCTGCTTTTCACCCACCTGGACCACGGGGAGTGGTGCTCCTTGTCTGGGAACAATCCCAGGGGCCTCATCATCCACCGGCAGGATAACAATGGGAAGAGTAATGTTTAACAACCAGGTCGCAGATTCAGGGCCAAGGACAAAATGGGAAGCCTCGGATGTTGTGGAAGCATTTGAAGTGAGAAGCCAAAGAGAAAATGTAACTCCATCCTCCGAAGACTCAGAGTCGTCATGAAGATAAGAGAGGTAGGAGGATGGGGACGAGGTGAGCAGGGAGGGGAGGAGATGTGCCCCTGGACGGAGGGAAAGACTGATATTATCATTACTTCTCCAATCAACAGCGTTTCAAATGTATTTGTTATGTTGCAATCAATCAATAATTTCTGGTATACGAATAGAATCCTTACAACCTTACATCCTTACAACCTTACCTGGACGGAGGCGGTGCTCATCCGATTCCACAAGCCATCCGTGGGTGGGTACTTCCGCCACTTGGAGTCGAAGGGAGGGTAGTCCACCTGACCAGACGTTGCCTGAGAAAATAGGGTAAACATAAGAGGTATTAGGTAATTTCAGGGGTTATTGCTGTATTAATTTTATGCTAGACTTTATCCAACATTTTTTCATTTCCATTTTTGTTAGTGCTACGGAAATGTAAGTAGAATAGCCGACAATCGATGAGACTGTAAAATACATGCACATGTATGAATTAAATATTACGAATTGCTTTTCAACAACTATGCCAATTTCCTCTTTGTAACAAGTTGATGAAAACAAGCTCGTAAACATCAAGACAAAAACATGTTGACCAGACAATTACTATTGGAAAACTAGGTTTAGTCCAGCAATTTAGTTGTTTATCAGTTCAGTAGTGTGTCGTGCACAACACGTCAGCTCACANGTATGAATTAAATATTACGAATTGCTTTTCAACAACTATGCCAATTTCCTCTTTGTAACAAGTTGATGAAAACAAGCTCGTAAACATCAAGACAAAAACATGTTGACCAGACAATTACTATTGGAAAACTAGGTTTAGTCCAGCAATTTAGTTGTTTATCAGTTCAGTAGTGTGTCGTGCACAACACGTCAGCTCACAAAGTAGGACATTGGTTATCCGAATCATTCATAACAATGTCACGGGTGCAAATCCCTAAATTCTTACAGATAACTCTCTTACATATCTTACATCTTGTATGTTGTTTGGCCCCACCCCTTGTAACCACTTGCAATAATCCATTGTTGACATTATTGGCCAACAGCGACTTGCATTTTATTTTCCCCTCAAAATTCAGCTTGGAAATTCCTCCATATTTTAGCAACCTTCGATCCCCACACATCTACACCCCACTACTGCTAAGTCGCGCAAATTACGATACCACAGGCGTTTCTAGCTTGGGTTACATTACAAGCCACACCAAAGTCCAGTCATTATCAAGGCCTATGGTGGTCATCGTCCAGCTAAATGTTAACCTAATGGGAAACAAAACGATGGCGCATTACTTTTTGAAACTCATTCTAAGCTACTACAGTCCCCACTATGTCCTGGGTCATGTCTCGAATCCCAAAGATATCACATACTACCAGGGATACTCTGAGTTTAGTGCAAGTTCTAAACTGATTCTTTGGAATGAAAATTTCCCAAACTTTATCTACATCCCTTGCATTACATGCTCCAGTCCACCTAAGCCAGTGACTATTTCACAGGGAATATCCTTGCAAGACATTGACAGGAGATGGGGCTCCGTTAACAACAACCTCAACAGAAAGGGCCTTCAAAATGCTGGCGTATTCATTGCCCATTTTGGCAAAAATTTCCAGCATAATTGTGGTCCCAATTTGTCCTGGTTTCGTCGGGGACACGAAATAAGTTGCACGTTGTCCGTACTCGAGGAAAAATATAATGTGTCACTTGAAGACAAGATTGGGGAAGAAGCAATTACGATATTAATAGGTAGCATTTTGTTAGACTATCAACAACCTTCAAAATTCCATCACAACATTTTCAGATTGAAATATGAACCCTATGATTTTGTGATTGTCACCTACATTCCTGCCCCACTCAGCAGTTTTTATGCATTCATTTCTCCACTGGATAAGGCAACTTGGGCTTTATTGATTTCCAGCTGTATGGCTATAACTGTTCTTCTATTCCGTGCAGTTTCAAATGCCCAGGACTCTCTTGTAGGAATCGTTTATCGAGTTATTTCTCACTTATTTTGTCAAAACAGTCAAAAGGTTGGCAATCATTCTTCAGAGGTCCCAACCTCTATCCCACTCCTGATGACAGGATGGATTTTTGCATGCTTCATCCTCATGCAAAACGTTTATTCGGGTGAAATATACTCTTGTTTGACTGTAACGAATCCACCCATTGTGCCCAGGACGGTGAAAGATCTGTCCGTCAGTAAAAATAGAATATTGACATCATCTGCCTATGCATTTGAAAACAGTTCCGTGGCTATTAAAGTGGGCTCAATTCTTAAAGACGATATAATTCCTCAACTACTATCCTATTCCAAAAACATTTCTACCTTATCAAAACAAATTTCCAGAATTAACAGCAAAACAATTTTTATTCCTAAAAGCTACAATGAGTTACTCCACTATATTTCAAAGGGTTTGTCTATCCCTCATGATAATGAAACGTTCTCAACAGCTCAAACTTTTGCTGTCATAGATGACCCGGACAAAATCACATTATTATGTAAAGTACTTCCAGAATTGGGAACAAAATTTATTACCAAGGGACTGGAGACACCGTTCCATGTAGTCACGGCATCTTTAGGAAACCAAAACTTTTTCTCTCCCAAAATATACAAAACTTTTGGACAATTGGCTGAATCCGGGATAGTGGATAGATGGGTAGCCACATATCAATTAAAACATCAACTCAACGTACTGGGAAGTCTTACAAGAGGTAAAAAACTGTCAGGACTTTCAATTAGTAAAATGGCACAAGTCAAATTTGGTAGTGCAAATCACAATCTTTCAAAACCAGTGTCGTTTGAAATAATCAAGTTTGCTTTGGCTTTATGTGCATTTGTAGCATTAATTGGGACGATTGTGTTCATTTGGGAATTCAACTTGCATGCAACTATATGTTTTGCATTTTTAAAGATATTAAAATAAGGATGGTAAAAGAAGGTTAGGATGTAAAAAGTTCCAACAAGACAAGCCCTACGCATCCAAACCAAACCTTTCTTTTTCTCAATCTTATAAATTTTGTTTTTAACATAACATAATAATCGTAATGATGTTAATGCTAAAAGTATACACGGGTTGGAAGAATAATTTAAATTGTACAATTAATGCCGCATTTGATTAAAGTCAATCGCAATGCAATTGGTAATTTGACCCTTACGAAATATCAAAAAATTAATGCTGGCATTTGAAAACCTTAAAATAAGTTACATCCCACCGGAGTACTTCAAACATGTTGAAGTCGATCAATCCCGCAGCCATCAAATCTTAGGACGACGGAATATTAGTTATTGCACATACCTCTCCCCGTTTGGACAGTGGTCATACGCATTGGTCACCCATTCAGTTGCAATTCTATCTTTCTGATACCACCTTTGAACTCCATTCCAATACTTCCAATAAAAATACTTACCTCGATGTTGTGCCGCAAGGAACTGAGTGACAGCGGAGAGGTTCAA
>JAAXNX010002188.1:0-14336 GCA_036491905.1 Folsomia manolachei
TCAAATGGAAAATAAGGATTTGGGATGGATTTACCTAAATAAAAGAAACTTTTTCACTTTATTCAAGTTACACTTATAGAAGCGTCCCAGTTCTATTTCGTCTTTTTTTTTGTAAAAGTGTGAATTGAAAGGACAAGGAGGCTGCTGTCGAACAACGTCATCATTATCAAGAGTTTGGTTAAGAAGGAGAAAGATCGAAATCTTAAAAAAACCTGGCTGAGTTGGCTTCGAAAGTTATAGTTGTTTATTTTCTAAAAGGTGTTCCATTTTATTTCTTCGGCTTTACACAGCTACGCATAAGTAAATAGAATAAACTTCATAAATTCATTATCTGTTCTATGACTTTTCAGTCGCTTCTTTCTCCTACATGAGATGGAACCACCAATTTGCATTACAATGAACAAAAAATTCTTTAAAAAGTCAAACTCACTGCTCGAATGGTGGAACGCAGTTAAGCACGGATATACTTTTGCTTTCTTTTAACAAACTGGTTTTCATTACCAGAAAATGATAAATTGCATCCGGAAAGTTTGTTATAAAAAGTTGTATATCAAGTTTTAAATGAAGCCTTAATTTTATCTTTCCACAGTAAGCATTATAGTATAAATACAAGACTCGTAATACGATTTACATATTGTTTGGGAACTTTCAATCTAATTTCAAGCGTTCCTAAGGCATATTTTTTACATTCAATTAATTTAATTTGCATTACAATGAACAAAAAATTCTTTAAAAAGTCAAACTCACTGCTCGAATGGTGGAACGCAGTTAAGCACGGATATACTTTTGCTTTCTTTTAACAAACTGGTTTTCATTACTAGAAAATGATAAATTGCATCCGGAAAGTTTGTTATAAAAAGTTGTATATCACTTGCAAGTTTTAAATGAAGCCTTAATTTTATCATTCCACAGTAAGCAATATAAATACAAGACTCGTAATACGATTTACATATTGTTTGGGAACTTTCAATCTAATTTCAAGCGTTCCTAAGGCATATTTTTTACATTCAATTAATTTACCTATACCTACTACAGATAGATACATGCCTAACTTATTGCTGAGTCCGTTGTGTCAAGCCTTGAGTTGACCAAGTTCCTGGCGACCCTAGTCTATTATATTTCCGGTCAAGTGAACCCAACAAAGTCAAAAGTCAGCAAAATAGGGAAGGAACGTATTTCTATTAGAATGGGGTGAGGACATGTCTGGCTACAAAGGAAGATGAGTAAAATTGATGAATTGGAGGGCGGATTGGAGGTGGATCCCGCTGTTGACGGCTGGCTTGGTCTCGCTGGAACTAAACTTTGGTTTTCATTACCGTTAAAGCTTATCCGACATTGTTACCTCGGCTGCCCATATCAAATTTACGACCATGTTACATTACCCACCGACCAAATCTACCCAATCGCTCTGATTGCAAGATTTGATGGGATGAGAAAGTTGTTATATGTGGGTTGTAACTTTCCCTTTTCTCTGCTCATCGGAATGGGCTAGTGATGTATCACTATGCTAGGGAAGTAAACATATTAAAGTCAGTCGGAGTAAGTAAAATGACTGATTGAACTGACTTTATGCTGCCATTTGCTCTGTCTATTTGTATGAATATTTCATAAATGTTTTCACAATTATCATCATGACTTCGAATATTTCCACTTTTTGTGACTTATAATTCAAGATGAGTCAAAAATGAGATTTTCATTCCACAATCACCGACTTTGAAATCGTTGGTTACACAATCACATTCGAATGTTTTTGGACAAAACCGAAAATTATTAGCAAATTGTCAACACATCACTCATTCGAAGAAACCACAAAGTAATGGTTTTCCCTGGACTTTTCACCCTATTCGACTCAACATCCATCATTCCCATGATTGCTAACAAATGATTAAATGACGGTAGAAATTCATAGGGAATGATAAATGGACAAAATTTGCGATTTGAATATGACCACGGTTTCAAAGTATTTATGGTTGGGAATGGGAAGCACGGCAAACAAGACCGCAAGTAGAAGTCGGCAATACTACAACGTACACGACTACAACACAAAGAAGAAATAGGAAACGAAACCTCAGTCAGTAGAGCCAGCCAGAAGTAAAGCAAACTCAAACAGGATTAGTGACAGCTAAAATTCCCAAAAGACAGTGGGAGGCTGACGTGACATATTATTTCATTTCCGAAAACTTGCAGAAATGTGAGTTTAACAATTCATAATTGTAGATCCAACCGACGCAGACAGGGCGCCATGAGTCTGTGTTATGGATGAATATTAGGGAAATTATGGGATGTTTGAGCTACTTTGTCTTCGTTTAGTCCTGTCCTGTTGTTGTTTCGGGGGTGTCAGTCTCTAAAATAAATGGATGATGATTTTGGATAAACATTTAGATACATACTTACCATTCTGTTTCTCCTCATTTTCTGGTCTAACTAATCATTCTCACTTCACCTCCACTGATATACATACCACTTGCTTTGAGTCGCTCTGCTTTGTCCTCTGGGCGGATGATTAGTCAAACAGCTCAATGAAACTTGACTTTCTCTCCACAGAGTGGATTAAATTTTCCCTATTATTGAGCGCTTTTACTAACCTCTTTCGTCAATTTGTGTCACTTGGATAAGAGTAGAAATTTACAAGAAAAATTGCAAGTTGCCAAAATGAATTATTACCACATCAATCGATATGGTACATTTAGCAAGCGTATTTGTGTTAGTCGGTTACAGTTGTTGGAATGGGTTAAATCCAGGACGGAGCTGAATCTTACATCTTCACCAAATGGTAGAATGGAATGCGTACCTTGAAGAGAAATTTTTATGCTTGACATCCTTAGCTGATTCTTTATATGACCCCAGGGAGGAGTTGCATGGCCTGAGACTGAAAATGAAGTGAGAAAAAAGATTTTTGAAAATAAACCACCATCCACAAGATATTTACTTCTTGTCGAGACGAAAAATGAAAGTAAGGGGTGAAAGCGTAGGCACGAGTTTTTAGGGGTGATGGGTAGTACGTTACGTATATAAATGGATAAAGGCTGAGCTACTTTCAAATAAAGTTGTGATAACAAGAATTACTTGTATTGAGAGGAGTCAGTAACTGATTTACATATTTCTTACAAGTTGTCTAAAACTATAAAGTTGGGTGCACAGTTTCTTCGTTATTCGATTACTGCTGAACCGCAAATCCAACGGGTTTGAAAACTATCACTCAGCTAAATCTGAGACTTTCTCGGAAACCTTGTTGCATGTCGCTTAATTAACAAATAACAGGTCTTGACATCTTACTTAATAGCTTACCGCACAAAATTAATTAAATAACTATTATTGCTATGTAATTACTAGTATTAAGGAGTTTATTTCTCACTAACTACATCCAAAATACTGAAAATTACAAAATGCAAGTTCAGCAAAACTTTCACAATTGGCTTTGTTCTTTCATTTTCAAGGTGACTTTGTGGATCACGCAGGATAAAGCATAGGAGAAAGCTCAAAAAACACAAAAGTCTGAAACTCAAAAGAAGTGAACGCAAGTTTACAAGACTTTTTGTGACTTTTTGTCCCAAGTAATAAATGTCACTTAATCGTTCAGGGCACGGGAAATGTATTGAGTTCATAAATTGTGTCGAGTGAAATAAAGCCATACATTTTTCAGCCTGACTTTCTTGTATTTCCGTATAGCAAAGCAAGGAACAGAACAAACATTTAAAGGCGTGTGTTTGGAGAATCCTAGCGTTTGTTGAAACGAAGAAAACAAGAGCAACATTATTGACTGTCCTCAAAACTACATCTTTGCCCTTAGTTTGACTGGCCAATAAAGTAAAGGAAACTGAAACATTCCTTCGATAATATTGCGACACATTCTGTCCTGTCCCATGACCTAAAGCTCGTCCTACATATGTTCAGCTTGGCATTACTAGAATTAGTATTGGTATTGGTCGGGTGAGCTAGGAAAAGTCGAGGAGAGAGAGAGAAGGAATTTGTAAAATATATCGGTTTTTCTACATTTCTTGTTTGGTATGCAGGAGGACCCACGCAAGAGGACCCTGAGTTTGCTGAGCCCATTGAAAATATTACAGTTCCTGCTGGACGTGAAGTTAGGCAAGTTGCAACCATATAACTTTGTGGAAAAGGCGTATTCTCAGCATGTAGAAATTGTTCTGTTGTGAAAAATAGTTGCATCATCTTGATGTTAAAGATTGCATCAGATAAATACAGATAAATACAAATAATATGTCCTGACGGGTACTAATTACTTCAAGTTTATAGTATTTAACATGGGTTTTTAATTATTTTCAGGTTGGCCTGCTCTGTCAACCACTTAGGTAGTAATATGTAGAAATTGTTCTGTTGTGAAAAATAGTTGCATCATCTTGATGTTAAAGATTGCATCAGATAAATACAGATAAATACAGATAATATGTCCTGACGGGTACTATTACTTTAAGTTTATAGTATTTAACATGGGTTTTTAATTATTTTCAGGTTGGCCTGCTCTGTCAACCACTTAGGTAATAATATAAAACCAAAACACTTCATATGTTTGGGTAACAAACTAACTAATTCGAATTATTTTCATGGCTTTTAGGACCTCACAAAGTAAGTTCCTTGTTCCATGTTTTAATATTGTTATTAGTGAGTGCAAAAAAAGTTGCGGCGCTGATGTAATTATTATTAATATAACAAATTACAGATAGAAATGATTTCACAACATACACGTTTGAAGCCATTTTCAAACCTTAAAATGTTTTGTTGGTTATTTGTTTCAACTTTTGTAAATAGTAACACTAGCGAAAGCTACACACCATTAAGGCTCCAAGAGAAAGTGTTTTTTGGAAAGCGAAAGAGAATGCATGACAGAAAAAAATTGTGTCACATATTTCAAGACCATACCAATGATACACAAAAAGCATTCCTTTTATTTGAAAACAGACACTCTAATGTCGCAACTTTGTAGAACATTCCAATCGGCTATTTATTTTAAATCGCTTTCCAATCATGCCATCTTCATCTTTGTTTCTTCTGACTATAGTAGAAGCCAAATACTTTCATTCTCTTAGGAATCCCGTTGCGACATTTATGAGACAATCATTTTGTTTTGACTTTTTTTACTTCTACAAGCAGAACATTCTAAACAAGCTTATGAAAGTTATGCACTTTTACGTGAATTTTAATCTTTTTTTGGTTTTTATATGAAAATATTGGGGCGGTATACATATGTATATACAGCTTGCATAGATTCTTCTAAAAAAGTAGGTTTGCATATTAATAGACAGTTTATAATATACACTTTGGTCCTTATTCTAGACTAGTTATTAGGCTTAAGTTTACGATCTTGTAATGAGATTATATTACGATAAAAGTTTTACGATTAATAATACCCTCATCCTAAAATCTCGTTCCAACTCCCCTTTGCTGTAGTCAAATCATGAAGCTTCACTTTTTTAGGATTGAGTAATTTTCAAAAAGTGGCTTATTTGGATAGCCCAATGGAATGAGTAGAAGGGTTGCTCTGCTCGTGACAATATTTCTAAGCGAATGAATCTGTTTTTTACGATACCTAAGCTTATTTTGTGGGATTTTGTTTTAAATCGAGTGGTGACACTTTTGCATTTTGATACACCTCGCTCCACTGCATTTCCTCTCACTTCATTCACATCCGCATGGTTCACCCTCGATTTATTTTAGTGCATCAAAGTATGTTTCTTACTTTTGTGGCTGTATTTAAATAAAGAAAAAATGCTTTCATCCAACTCACTCAGGGATGAAAGGATGGTGAGTGAGAGTGTGTCATGTCCTCTTGATTTTGTGTTATATTGAGTTTTGGTTGAGCACAATATTTGCATTGCGTGGAAGCTGCGAAGAAAATCAGAATCATTGCCACCATCTCCTTTCACCAGATCCAGCGTTAAAGTGTGACTGGATGTCGGTACACAGTCTTCTGTGGACGATCACGATGAAAAGCGGAGGAAGAGCGTAATCCATGAGGATGAAGAAGAAAAGAGGAAAAGGTTGGATTTGGATTATGCAGGCAGTGTATGCATCATCAATCACACAAATGGCGGAATGAGACGCCTGTGGGTGAGATTTGCACCCTTCGTCTAGTCTTCCTTCTACTTTCTCTAGGATGTGCAAGAGCTTCTTCTGAAGATGTATATAATACGTACCTCACTTCAAAGTGGAGTGAGTACAAGAAGGTGAACCTCCTTTCGAATTGAAGTTACAAGTCCAAGAGTATTCGAGAGGGAGTGATGTAATGCATACCAACAACCTTACTTGGAAGTAGGAGGATGTTAGAGAGAAAAGCGTGGTTGATGTGCATAGCATAGTTCTTCATTCTTGGTATACTTCCTCACCTGCAAATCTGCTACATCAGCACCACAACCAACCAACTACATTTACATTCTATGGGGAATGTGAACGTGGTGTCATCATTTCATTTCTAACATTATAATACAGATCATTTTCTTGAGCTATACTAGATGTAGAAAGATATGGTGAAAGTACAAATTAGATCAGTTGAGGCAGGAAGAAAACAGATTTTTTTATTCAAATGACAAATTCCATTGCGTGTAATTGAACTTTAATGTTTAATATCTCAGCCATTTATTGTAACAAAGCAAGTCCGTTGACAAAATCATGACCCAAAATCACTGGAAAAAAGTTCATAACTGTTTATATTGATTACGTGAATTTTTGCCATCGGCCTGTTTTGTTTTGAAGGATTGAGGATTTTTATCAACCAATTTCAAAGTGTTGGAATAGTATCTCCGTCCGGACTTTTAATACACATTTTTAATATATCGCTCCACTGTATTCGACAATCTATGTACGAGGTGACAGTACAAACTTTTTGAGGGCAAGTATGGACTTTTCAATAAAGAATCCAACACCCATTCGTAGTGACTATGACATAATGAGAATAATCGTAATAATAGCTCATGGACCTTTCTTTGCACACTTCTTCCACATTCTGATACTATCTCTTTCTATCTGTTTTCATTTACCAAAGCACTTATTTCTTTGATCAAGGTAGCAAACTTAGAAGAGCAGACCTATCACAGTTCACAAACCGGAACCAGATTGGAGCAATAAGTCGCAGTTTGAGTAAGTCTCTCTTCGATGGAATGGATTCAAGAGGCAGAGGCAAGGAAGATAGCCAAAAATTAAGGCTTGAAAACAGAACTAATTTCATGAGGCAAAGCTTGAGGATGAAAACCAAGTGTTTTGATAGCAGCAATCAACATGATTAAGCCATCGAGAAAACTAGCTTGAGGCTTCACCTTCTGACTAGCAAACTAAACTAAACTAAACTGCTGCTGTCTGTACTATAGTCTCATACCATCCCATTCCGACTACACAACTCCCATTATGCCACTTTACATCTTTACATCACATTCCGTCCATGATTATGAACTCTCTTCAAAATGACTTTGGACCAACATTAACGTAAAACTATAGCAACATTTGCATAGATCTCACTCAGTCTTACCACCAATGCAACATTGACGCACTAGTATTTAACTCTACTCGGCTCAAGTGGAGCACGGCCAGGGGCTACCGTATTCGTAGAGCTAAATATTGCTTTCCTTGGTTTTGCTTTCACTTCAGGAGTGAAAGTGAGCAGAACCACAACTAACTTAACCAACAATCCAAAACCATCAGGCTAAACTTTAAACTTTGTTCTGTTTTAAGTAAAGATAAACTTGTAACCTTTACATTTTCCTTAATGCTTTACCAGCATAAGTTGAATTTGAAATTGTATGATAGTTGATACTGATAGTAAGAGATTAACGAGAATGAGGCTAAGCTTCGTTGGTTGACTCACTCACTGGATCCTCTTTCTCATCCCTTACTGTTCTTCTAGGAGACTATGTGATTATAAGGAATGACTGCTAAGTAGTAGTAGAAGCTGATGGTTGCTGGACTGGGGTGTGAGCAGGCGATGAAAGTTATGAATCTACTCGGAATATTGCTTTCCATTTGAGTTTGTGATACTTGACTTGAATATTGGTGGTGGTTCTAGTGGAGTGTTGGAGGAATTCAGGGATTTGCTTTCTTCCATATATTTACTTGCTCTGCCGTTTTGGTTACTTTCACCCATAATTCTGTTCTTGGTGTTGAGTGCCATCGTCGGCATGCTTTTGTTTTATAAGGAAAACAAAACACGTGAAATTATAGAGCCTCCTGTATTTGGGTTGGCTCTGTTGAGGGAGGATTTTAAATGTATACGAGTGTCCTGGGGTGCATTGCTGTTCACGAAGCAAAACGAAGTAGATAGAAATGGTGGTTTGGTTTTGTGGATACATTATATTTTCCTTGTTTTCTCTTATTTTACGTGTAGAGTAGGTTCTTGTCCTCATTTCCATGCATGATGACTATTTTGTGCTAAACAAATCATTGGTGAGTTTCCTAGAATTTAATTTAAAATATAGTTCTGGTGCTAAAATTTTATTTACGAAATATCATTAGAGAAAGGTTACCTGTAGGCGAATATAAAATTACAACTTGGGACTTGTATCTGAGCCTGGTATTATGTTACTGATGCCGTGTACTGAAAATCGCCTGCAGCCGGAGAAAGTGGTGTGGATTAATGAAAGTCAGCTAACTCAGAGTCATAAACCAACCAGTGTGCAAATACTTATGCAGATGGATGCAGTTTTAGATAACTTTGCTCGAGAAATGCCAAGCTTAAAAACGGCAAATTCCACGGCTGTTTGGTAATGGTGAAAGTATGACCAACCACAAAATTTGGAGTAGATTTGGTACAGATAGCACATCCGACTATTCCACTTGTTTCAGTCTCCGCTCATTTGTAGAAAAGCACTTAAAAGAGAGCAATCTGTCGGCTGTGATTAAGATACTGCTCTGCAAATCAAATCGATGGCGCATTTGTAACATGTTTGTCTTGTGGGCGAATATAAATCTTGATCAAGAAGCCGTTATAATATTTACATTCTTAAAAAGAGCAAATTTTGTTTAAAAAAAGTTTGCCTGCACGCATACCTGTGTCTACAACTTAGACGTATTTTTGTATTTATAATTATAAAAAAATGAATGAATGATGGCATAGTAGTAAGCGACAGGGCGTGCTTTTATCTAATCAAATTGCTTAATTCAACATCCTCTTTCAAATTAAATTCAAATTTAACCAAGCCAAGCATATGGCACGCCACAAGTTCAAATGAAATCACAACCACCAAGTCTCCAGCTTTCAAGATTATGCAAGCTTGTGCCCAAAAGTTTAAGAAAAACTGAGAAAATCCTACAAAACCATCCTCGAGCACTTTAAGTCAGGCTCATCTCAACTCCTTGGTATTTTGCATTATCTTTTATCTCGAGTCAAGCTTCGTGGAGAGATTTCATCCGGATACAAAATCAACTGCACTACTGGGTTGTCTCCTGATGCATATTTATGAGAACTGGGCGACTTTTACAGAAAAAAGAATGACAAGAATTGAAAGCTTTTCATCCTGGGGTAGAGTCCAAGTTGATTTAAAATTAAATCTTAATTTTTCTTTATATAAAAAAACTCAAAAATTATTAAAAAGTACGAATGTGTACATTTCTACGCCGTAAATATGGGTTTTCAGAGCCCATTGTCATTACATATTATTAATCTCATCATGAATTTTTGTTATAGACACATTAAAGGCCTTGTTTTTTAAATTTTGTAATAATTTAAAAGTAAAGTAAACGTTCACAGTTTTTCCCTCGGGTCATGAAAATGATTGCAAAAGAGATGAGTAAGTGACCCAGACAAGGGGATAAAATATTCATAGCCTTTTCAGTTCAATTTACCCGAATCTGATACCCCGTCATGCGTGAATGTTTATCTCCATTTCTTTGCTCATTGTAATAAAAGAGACTGACATACTGCTGCACCCACATTAATACATTAAACCGCAACTTATTGTTGCTTCCAATTTCCCTTTAAAGATTTCGGAATTACACACTAAACAAGTTTATTACGATAAATCAAGCATCATTTCAGACGCATAAATAAAATCTGATTGTGGTTTGGACTGAAATCTAAATTGTGTTAGAGAAAGAATACGCAGAATGGGAAAGAAAAGGAAGAACTTGTGGGACGGAATTAGGATTTTGCGAGACTCATTACTGATGTAATCCTTTCAGTTAATGAGCGTGAAGTTCGATGTTCTGGCGAAAGAGGAAAAAACGTCGTGGTTTTATTGCCTGATGAGGTTTTTCATTTGTCATAAGCCTGGGTTGACACGACCTCTGACAAAAGTGCACACTTAAGCGAATTTTGTAATGGTGGAATGAGTTACGGAATTAAAAGCGCTTTTCAAGGATAATTTGTTTGGTATACAATGTGTGTATTGAAATAAATAATATCAAAGCTTATGTTTGTATTTTTCATTTCAGGTGGCTTGGATTCATTTCGAAGGATCCGCGATCCTCACCGTTCAAAACTCATGTCATTACCAGAAATCCTCGAATAAAAGTGACGCACGACAAGCATCGAACTTGGTTTTTGCATATTGAAGACGTACAGGAATCCGACGCCGGCAGGTATACTTACAATGTTCTTACAATGTTATACAATGTTCAGAAGATGACTGTCAAAGTCAACTTACGAGAGATACTTGTAATTTACTTTGTCAATAGGTATATGTGCCAGATAAATACGGAAACGGCAAAAACTCAATTTGGATATCTTCATGTTGTTGGTAAGTCATGTATTTACTGTTAAATGCAAATTAAAAAAAAAGCATTGAGTGAATTCTTGTTGAATTACAAGTTTCTTGTGATCATCCAAATTCGCAAATTTTTAGAACTGGGACAAATACGATTTTGTATAAAAAAAAATGTGGCCTCGGTTTTTACTATTCCATTCACTACCATATCTCATATTCTATAAAAAAAAGTTCAGTGCAGCAAGCGTTGGTTATAGTTTTTGATGGATCAGTATTGGTTTGAATTTAATATAGTAAATTAGGATTTCCAATAAAAGTTACAGAACCAAATACAAATACGGAAATTAATACTCGGTCACAGTTCTCTTGGATTATTAAAAATAAAAGTGAATTCGTGTTTGCGGCCTTGTATACATGTTAAAATAACAGTTTGGAGCATGAATAGAAATGAAGAATAAGGCGGAAGAAGTCATTAAATGGATCATATTCCCCAGTTTCAGCCTTAATTGGTTTCCTAATTAGCCTGCTATTAGAGTAACTTCCCCAGTGAAAGCAGAGTCATTATGACGCGTGATGCTCACTTATATTCAACAGCTCGTGTCGAGTTGCATTCATTCTTTCCCAAACGGCAATTTCCCTTTCCGTTCATAAAATCCATTTCCTTCCGACAACTTTCTCCTCCGGGTCTGCTTGCATCCATGTCGTGCATGAATACCGCTTCTTTCCAGTACTACACAGGGACAACTCTCTCGGTATTACCCAGCACAGCCCATTATTCACACCATTCTCAAGTGCACACGAAAGTACTTGCTTGTGACTAAGCCAATGCATGGTCTACACGATTCATAAGTAGTAGACTCAATACGCCTTAAAACATTATACTATTGAGAAACAAAATGATTTTAAAGATATGTAAGCTGATATAATTGTTTCCAAAGTGGTTTTGGATTGGAATGACTCTTATGTATATTTCATTACATAACAATTACTTCAATTGTAGTTGAAATAATGAAGCATAAAAGATGTACTATTAAATCTTTCAAACTTCTGACCCTTTCCCTTCACAATGAAAAACTGAAACTGAGATTTTTTAAATTTCCGAATGCAGTGAAGCGATGGCAGGGTTGGAGATATCTATTGCATTATCATCATTTTATTACCCGCGGAAGATACGTATTTCCCCTTTCTGTCATATTACTCTTCCATGACGAATCAAGCCCTTCCTTCATGCACAGATATTCATAAGTCATGTTTTAATAAACCAAGTCTATTGCATGAGTCATACTTTGAATAGCCTTTTGATTTAGAAACAATTTTTTTATTATTTTCAGAATCGTTTTGTGCGTATTCTTTTTTGAGTGAGCATATTTTTTTTAAAATGAAGAAAAGCGTTGAAATCCGTCGAGTGCGGAGCATCGGAGCCAACAATACTCTGGCACTACTAACAGCAACAGGTCAAAGTCGTTGTATGGGAGAAAAGGAAAGTACAAAATGTACATTACGTATCATTTTATTGCCTTCTCTACGACCTTATGAAATTTCGCTAGCATTGAACTACAGCCCATAACAGAAAACCCTACCAACCTAGTTTTNCAAAGTCGTTGTATGGGAGAAAAGGAAAGTACAAAATGTACATTACGTATCATTTTATTGCCTTCTCTACGACCTTATGAAATTTCGCTAGCATTGAACTACAGCCCATAACAGAAAACCCTACCAACCTAGTTTTGATGTGTTGATCCCAAAACGTAACAACTTTGATTTACTGAGTGGGACATGAAGCGTAGTATGTCTGTAGTATGTCGGAGGTTCTATACATACTTTGCTTGTTTCCTTACCTTTCGTATGGAAACTTTTCCTGGCTCGAGTTCAATTGTTATATTCCAACAAGTGGAAGGATTTTTATTCATGTGAAAGTGAAAAGCCAGGTAATTTTAAGATTGATTCCTCAAACAGATCCTTCTTTCTTCTCAGTTGCGGTGACGCCATATGTGACAAAGTGCAAGATAAGCAGCTTATGGTAAACCGTGATCCGCTTTGTATACTTTTTCTACTTCTGACAATTCCCGTCAGCACATACTACATACATTGGGCCATATTGCAAAATGCGTGAGGCAACACGTGGTAAAAACAAAAACACATAAATTGACTTCATTCCAAGCCCTACTTATCCTGAACCTAGTTCAAGGTATGACGAGGACGTCAAGTCAGTTAATTCTTTCAGTAACACATTTGGTTCAATTTTTTTACTGGCTACTCAATCGCAGTGTACTAGAAAAGAATGAACTGTTATGGGTATGGGGGAATAATAAACAATAAATTCACTACCATACACAATTGACGGTAGATAGTTGGAAATGAAGCGTGCGTAATTTTGCGGGGTAATATTTTAACCACTACAGATATATGTTGCGGCAAAAAAGGTCAGCCAGTTGCTGACATTACATCACATACAACTCGTTCCCTAACATAAATTAAGCCTATCATTCGTGTGACTGAATAAGTTGTGATTTTCTGCTTGGCGGAACGTAATCGGAAAATGGATTCAGAAAATCCTGATATGCTGGGTGGGTGGATTCCCCAAAGATTTATTCGATATCATTTCAATCCAGTGTATCACAAAGGATACAAAACAACTATGGAACACTGACTGACTACTGACTCCAAAGGGTGGTAGTGGAAAAGGGTGCCATTGTTATTGCTCGGAATTGACGAACCAACTAATGGGCGCAATGAACGAATCAACTCTCCATCTTTCATTTGCTGCAACAATTCGACACGGGCCGTATAATGGAGATAGTAGGAGACTGGTCAACTATCGATAAGGGAGCTTAGCTGACCATAAGTACATATAGACGGATAAGATGATGGACGCAACTGACGCAAGATTCCAGACAAGATTAATATTGCACATTGCAATGCATCTCTAGTAGTAGGAAGTGAACAGTGCAATGGGCAAATCTGTCAGAAAGTTATTTTGTCATAGATCTCTCGTCGTAATGGTTTACACAGCGGGAATTGGGTGGAGTAGGATGGAAATGGGAATAGGGCGCAAGTGAGTGACGGACTCAAGTACTAATCACAAGCGAGCCTTATGAAAATGTTTTATGAGGCGAATAATAGCCATTATCAGGAAATAATGAGATTCTTGTGGCTGGTGAAATGAATTAATGACCCATATGTAGTTGTATTGGAAAAAAGTTTTTTAGATCCATTAATTGTATACTGGAAGTAAAATATGGAATAATATCAGATAGATGTCATCTTTTGTTTCTCTCGGATTATTAAACCGAAGCCAAATCGGATATGGTTAAGATTTTTTAGTAAAGAATAAAAATTTTGTGCAATTTTATATCATAAAGTGCCGTAATTATTGTTGATTTGTGATTGCATGTCCACATTTCTATGTAATTTCTGTTTGATTTTAAAGCATCACACCGAAATCTGCAAACTTTAGATTACTCTTAATTCGAATAGTTTTAAGACTAAATGATTTAACTTTTTGACTCAAACAATCATTAAATATCAAAACAGCCACAGATTTTTACAGATATGTCCCATACATATCCTGTGCTTATAGTACAGAGTTTAAGGCTGACTTCCTTTTTCCATTCATACCTGTTTCAATATTTTAAGCATACCTAAAGTACAACCATTAAACAACTCATTCCAATAATTATACGTTCT
>JAAXNX010002189.1:0-14333 GCA_036491905.1 Folsomia manolachei
GGACTCCACTCCTTATCCAGAGCAGTCATGTAGCGTTTTATTCCTTCGGCGGCGTGGAAAAAGGCAATATTTGGATGGAAAAATCGCCAAAGGAAACGATCCATACAAGTGAGCTTATAATGGTCTCTCATTGCGTCCCCAGAATTTCCGAGGAGTCGCTCAAATGCGGAGGAATTGCTTCCAAATCGTTCCGATCTTCTTTTCACGTGCATTCCGGGATATTCGGAGGCCACATCTAGAATTTTAAGACGTAAATTACTTTATGTCGTCATTTTTTTTGGTTTTCCAGTACTCACCACTATCCCCCTCATCATTAAGAAGTCCACCAAAATATTCTCGGTTTTGTTTCTTCATAGCCGACTTTTTCGGACTGGTGGATGATGGGAGGGAGAAGGCATCTCCCAATTCCAAGTCGGAGCCTTGAAGGGCCTTGGCTCGGGATTTTATTTTTTTCGGGTCCACATAGCTCAATGTCTTCTTACTCTTTGAAGCCATGTTGATAAGGTCCTGTGAATGTGAAGGACTACTGAGACATGTGCAAAAGGCAGCACTATATTTTTATGTGAGTATTATGCTCGAGATTTTTTACTCTTTTGCAAAATTACAATTTTGCAAAATGCCGTTAACTCAAGTGCCACTTGGTAACACAATTCAAAATGCAAGATCCTTGAAAAAATACGGTCTTATGTAAATGCATCCCTCGGCATTTTGTATGATATTTGGAATGCATAGACATCTGGCAAGATTTTTTATGATATTCGGTGTATGCAATTGTTATAATACAGAAATGACAGCTTTGACTATCCGAGAAAACAGTAATTTTTATTGAATGTTGCCTTTATCGAATGATATTTATGTTTATGGTTGACATAATTTAAGATTTTGAACACCTGAAATTCAAGTTCACTTATTTATCACAACTGATTCGTCATGAACCTCCCATTAGCACTGCCACCAGTGTCCGCATCCCTTAACGGACTGGATAACCCCATCGTCTGGAAAGTTTCGAGAAATTCTTCAAACTCCGGATCAACCTCATCCCGTCCAAAGAGTCCTTCCTCGTCGTCCCTTCTTGAATTAGACGACGCCATGATGAATGGCGTATTGTCGGCGTCTTCATAAGGCGTAGGATTTTCCCAGGGTGGAGTGTGACCATCATTCGACCTCCCGATACCCCGATAAGTCATGTTGACACTGACATGATAAGTGTTATAGCTCTGCTCATTGTTTCCGCATGACTGGCAGTATGCTTGATTTGGATCATCATCCGACTCATAGGAATTCCCACCTTGTCCACTTTGTCTACGCCGCGAACAATTCGCACAATTACACCCAGTTGCAGCGGATGCTACAGGGTCGCACTGAGAATGCGAGTATCCTCGTCCTTGCCGGGTATATCCCACACCATCCATGTACTCGGCGTCATTTTCCTCGGGGTCGCAAACTTGATGGAAATTGGTCCCCTGTTGAGCTTCATGATCTTCTTCATCTTCTTCCTCTTCCTCATAGCTGTGGACTTCACCTGCACGAGTCTGGCCTTCATTTTGACCGTGTCCTTGATTGGATGACGAGTAGTAGCCATACGTTCCTGAATTCGTATTTTGTCCTTGTCCCGTGTAGTACGACGCTGAAGCATTGTTACACCCACTATATCCCGATGCTGGACACGTACTCCCTCCACAAGGACTGTAATATCCGTAGGAAGCGTTGTTACTGGAACTATCTTGACCACTATTGGGGCAGGATGGATAGTAGTAGGAGCAGTAGTCGTTGTAATTTGTGTAAGGATAATATCCATACGAGTACGGTCCACTGGCTTGCGCTTGACCGGAGGAATAGTACGGATTTTGAGAATTGGGCGACGAACCGGATGCGTGCTGATATTGATTACTACCCAATCTTCCACAATTTTGATGGTATTGATTGGACGAAGTCGGGCAGGACACTTCCGGTTGCGGAGTTCCACTACAGGCGTCAATTACCCGGGTCCGATGAATTGTGATGGTTTCATGAAGAACCAGTGGGGTCGAGGTAGACGCTGTGGCACAGTTTTCATCCACTTCCGCGTCTCCAACCGGGTTGACATTATTTTGGTCATGATCTCCCAGAATGCTGCCAGAATGCCCGGCGGCGGCTTCGGAACGAATATTTTCTTTGGATGAGAGTCTTCCAACTTTTTCTGACGAGATCTTCCGGTTAGGAGCTGAAGTCTTGGTGGGGTCAGACCGTGACTCCTTTTTACTTGAGGAAGCCTGTTCCTTCTCTTCAGCAGCCTTTTGTGCTTTTAAAGCATTTTCAAGCTTAGTTCTTGCAGCCTTCTTGGCATCTCGGTCCAATTTGTCCGCGACCAGGAGAGAATTGAAGAGTTCATCGATTTCTGTGTTAATTTCAGGACAATTTTGAATTTCGCCGATTCTTTCTGAACAAATAGGACACTGGATGGGAATATTGGAGCCGGAAGCGGATTTTGAGTCGTGCAATTTTAAGTCGATGCAGTAGCGACAGAAGTAGTGACCGCAGCTGGTACGACAGGGCTGGAAAAGAATAAAAATTAACTTTCTTGACATTGTTTAGCACATTGTTCAATTGAATTGAGAGGACATACATTTATCATTGGTTCCCTGCAAATTCTGCATTGCTTCATCCCCAAAAGTTTCCGGACTACTTTTTGATCATTGTCAGCTTCCGGGCCGCGTCGTCCATAGTATGGAAGTTCTGGCTCAGGAGGAAGTTCGGATGTGCTGGTGTCCGCATCATTATGAGCTTGACCTGAGCTAGTTTCCGAAGTTTCCTCATTTTCAGTCCCGTCCGTATTTCGGCTTGACGAACTCGGGACCTCACTTTTGTCCGACATCGTGAATGAGCTTCATCCGTTCTGGTACAAGTTTTTTGGCTCGGACCAAAAATGCTTCTTGTTACTACTAAACAGCCCTTTATAATTTGGAACAATTTTAGAAATGAGTTCGAAATTCATGATAAAGCCTTTCATACGAATTTTCTCTGGAAACTGTCTCACCTCGCCTCATCAGCGTCAATTTGAGATTTATCTCATCTCGCCTCTTGCTAAGGATTTTATGGATGATATCGATTATGACATGCTCAATGATTATGACAATGAAAAGGTCAATTGTCTAGAAATAGGTACGAATTAGGATGCAATTAATAAATCGATCCGTTTATTCTGATGTTAAAAATCAATTTCCGGTTTAAAAAGAAGGATGCAAAAGTGCTGTTAAAAACAAAACCCTAATACTAAATTGTTGCATAGGTTGATACAAAAAGTCGAGTAAAAAAGTGAGATCAAACTAAATCACAGAGTCGTTACTATTAATAATAATACTAGAATGTGACGTTTGGAATAGTTGTGCATTACTAGAACATAAATATTTAGCAATTGTAAGTTTCTGTTTTCGAGTTGCTGCGTTTTTCAGGCGATGAAATTTTTGCGAGTAAGAAACAGAATCGATAATCGTCTCAAAGATTTTTGCATGATGAACACTTGCTAGGAACACGGTTACTATCCCACATTTGCTGTTCCGACATGGATGGACGTAGCAGAGCTACATGGAATAAAAAACGCATTAATTACTCAATTCCAGTCTCACAAATATTTGATTAATTACAACAGAAACGTTACAACTTACAAGTTTGATTGTGCATTTGCATTAACGGTCGTGCCTGTGAAATATTTTCAGTCATCTCATTCGCCAAACTGGTCTCCAATGATAGGGATGCAATCCGTCGAAAAAATATTTCAACATTCTCCCCCGACTTCGAGGACACCGGCCAATACTCTGCTTCCATTAAATTTGCCATTCTTATCCCCATTTGATGGATTTTATCTCGGTGGGCTTCATTCTGAAATAGCAACTTATCGTTTCATTCCTATCCTTCATAAAGAAGCAACAGTTTTCTCTAACTTACGATAAGCCACTTACCACTAGATCAATTTTTGTGCCCACAAGAAATTTCAAGGGCACAACCCTATTAGCACCGACAGCATCATCCATCCATCTCTGACATGTGGAAAGACTCTCTAAATTCGACGCATCAAAACACCGTCACCACAACGTTGGCCCCTCTGTAATAAGCGGCTGCAATACATTTGAACCTCTCTTGTCCTGCAGTGTCCCAAATTTGTAAGTTAAATGGAATGTTTAATATCCAGAATCTCTCCATTTCATAATCCACTCCAATCGTGGCATTATAATGATCTTGGAAAATGTCACGACAAAATCTGTTGATGATGGAGGTCTTTCCTACACCTGAAATGAACCAATTCGAGTCAAAATGTGGCTATCGACATGAAAAGTACAGGTATTTCCAAAACTTACCAACATCACCCACGAAGACAGCTTTAGCGAGGCGTATCGGAATACTGGAGCGACGCGACGACGCACTGGACGAGGAGAGTCGGTCCAACTGCAACAATACAAATACAAAATGATCAAGTTATCTTCCCAAAATGATAAGAACCTTATCAAAACTTCCTTACCTGCGACGAGCTCGCGATATCGGACAGCGATCTTGCAGAAGGCGTGAACTGGTTCAGCATGTAGGGCGTTGTAGACTCATCCCATGGCTGAGGGAAATCTGTAACCTGACGAGATTTCCTCGACACCGTCACCATTTCCGGACTAAGTTAGATTTCTAGTGGTATCTGCCATTTCCGGGAATTTTGCAAAATTTCTCTTTGCACATTTCTCTTTCCAAAAAGACCAGCTGGGTTCAAATAACATTGACACACTGACAGCATAGAGCTCTTGGTGGCGGGCTTAGAACGGGATTCAAAGCAAAGTTGCATGCTTTGAGAACTTTTTTGGATTTTTAGAAATCTAAAATTCATAAAATTTCAAAATATGGGTCCTAAAAAAGAAGGTAAGATAAGAACCTTATCATAAGATAACCTGATAAGAACCCTGCCTCCATTGGCGTACTTACCAAAAGCCCGGAATTTTGATTAACTTACTAAATTGTCTCCTTTTCAGATAAGAAACCGGCCAAAGCTGCAGCCGCGGCGCCGAAGAAAGACAAGAAACCCGCGACCCCAGCCGCTCCTGCGGTGCCAAAGGTTAAGAAGCCTAAGGTCAAGAAGGTCAAACCAACTCTGACCACGGTGCAGAAGAGACAAGTGCTAAAACAGAGGCGGCGACAGCTCGCAATCAACAAAGCACTTAAGGTCCAGAAAAAGGTAAAATAACAGTAATTCTGTCCTGTCTTATCGAATAATATGTTAGTTGTCGTTCTATGATGATACATTATGTGGGAATCTCGCTGACTTGATGTGATTACAAATTATCGCATTTATCTGAGTTTGACGGAAGAATTTGTTCTGTAATACCTGATATTTTTAGAATTACGTTAACATAAGAATTTTTATCATTCCAGGTTATCAAAGGACCCGACGGAGAACGAAGCCGAGCCCGTAAAATCCGCTCTACCGTTCAATTCAAACGTCCCCGAAACATTTAGACCCCCAAGACATCCAAAGTTCCCGAAACGCTCGGCCCCTAAACGATGTCGAATGGATGCTTACAACGTGATTCAATACCCACTCACAACGGAAGCTGCCATGAAGAAGATTGAAGATAACAATACCCTCGTCTTCATAATTCACTTGAAAGCTAACAAGTTCCACGTTAAGGCCGCCGTTAAGAAGCTGTACGAAGTCGACGTAGCCAAGGTCAACACCCTAGTGAGACCCGATGGGAAGAAGAAAGCTTATGTGAGACTGGCACCGGATTGCGACGCGCTGGATGTCGCCAACAAGATTGGCATCATATAAAATGGCTCCTTCAATATTTAGGGTTTGATTTCGTTATGATAAAAGGAATAAAAATATTCCTTCAAAAATTACCCAAGTTTGTTATAATAGCTTATTCCACCTAAGAATAATTTCATTTTTTTGTCCGCCTAAATTTCCCATTTTTAAGAAATCTCACCTCGAGAGTCTCAACCCACCCCAGTCTCTCCACTCCTCGCGCACTCCTTCAAACTCGCCCGTTAGCATCCAAGCATTGTTTTCTTTAGCACCAGGAATGCAACCAACTTACCCACAAGTGCCTTATAACTCAGAAGTTCTCGTAATATGTGAGTCGCCCACTCTTACAGACGCATCCTAAAAAAGTTAGCATAGTCTGCTAAGCTAACTGGTCGGTCGTAGCATTACCATAGGTTTGGTCAACCCTAGCAAACGAAGGAGACAAAGTAAAGCAAAGGTTGGATTCAGAAGGATGAAGTAGAATTTAAAAAATTAATTAATTCCTCCAACTATCACAATTGTCGCAGTGCTTCTAGCTGGGAGGACATCCTCTGGGGGTGGCAGGGTAAGTAGTCTTTAATTGGAGAATGAGGACAATTAAAGGGTAGCAAGGGTTTTAATGCAGGACAAACTTATTTTGGTGTTGGTTAGTCCATGTTAAACCAGCTGGCGCAGGAAACATTTTCCATTGTGCATTAACATAACATTATCATGTTATGCGAGGCGCAGGAATGACGGTTAGTTGGATAGAAATCGTGTTTAATTGTGCATGGTTTAAGAACTAATTGTAGGATGGGGTTAAGAATGAAGTGGTAAGAAACAGTATTGATAGAGGACAATCATGAGGATTAGAATATAATCATTCTAATCATTAGATGGATTCTTATTGTTAGTTTTATAATAATTAGAGCATAATATGAGTAAGTTGATGAGGGGGAGGATTTTATCTTATCTAGTAATTAGGTTTGTTTTTGTTTTTAAAATCCTTTGGTCCAATATTAGATTTGGGACTTGTAATGATTTCGCCAAGAAATATTAATATTATGCCGGAGAACTATTAATTTACGAATGTGATTGATATGATTACAGAGTAAAATGAGGAAGTAAAATTTTCTAAATGTAAATTACAGATGGATCAATACAACCAAAACCACATCGTTCCACCCACCATGCAGCAACAACATCAAGGAACCATGTCCTCCGTCGCAGGACAAGGGACTTCTAATTACGTGGTGCAACTAGACCCCAACTCTGGTCACTTTGAACTATTACCCTCCGCCAGAACCATTGAGTTAGGTTTATCATCTACTTGTGGGAGTGAGAATGATGAAGCCGTGTATAAAATTAGAGATGAAGACTTTTACATTCGGGGTCCGCTGGTGGATCAGGGATTCTCGGAAATAGATATTGATCCCGTTATGGACATTTTCTCCAGAAGCCTGCAGCAGCAGAACCAATCCGGTATTCAAATCCAACCAGAACAGGCCCATCTTCAGATGCAAAGCCAGATGCCTTCAACTTCAACCATGCAATTTGTTCAGCAGCAGCAACATCAAAGTCACCCTATTCAAGCCCAACTCCAGATTCAGCCCTCCCAACACCAGCCCCAGATTAATTATGCGTTAGAAGAAGTTGGGAGTGGAATGTCTTCAATGTCAGATAATAATCAGAGTTATCAAATCCAGACGACCCAAGCTGGGCAAGGAGGTGGACAAGTTTCAGGAACTATAATGTCCATTGTGTCTAGTTTTATATCACCGGGTGCCACTGCACTACAAGTGGATAATAACCTGATAATTTATAACCCTTCTGGACAAATCATACAGATTCCTCTTCCTCCTTCCAATCAGTCATCAAATCATTCCCAAGCCGTTGCTTCAACCTCTTCAAATTCTTCTTCTGGACTTCAATATCAAACTGTTCCAACCTCTACGACTACCAATTCTGATTTTGGTTGGATTGATTCTGCGTTAGCAGCATCCTCCTCGTCGGTATCAATCCCTTCTAGTTCTCAACAGTTTTCTTCAATAGACTATCCATCTTCAAGTATTCAGCAGCAGCAGTACAGTACTCCTACAGCGATGCAATATAATTCCTCCGTGGACCATCACAGTAATGAAGGATATGTAATGTCTACACCCTCTGCAGAGCAGCATGCGATTTCAGAGTCAAATTCGTATTATAATCTGCAAAATGTAGAGCTTTTACCTACTAACAATAGTAATACTTGTTCCTACCTGCCACCTACAACAGAAATTCAGAGCTCATCATTTCCTCCAATTCAAGACCTACTAGAATCGGGTGGCAATAACACCACAGGCGGCAATGATAACACTGTTGATGATTTTCAAGATATTATTGTTAAACCAATGGATGAGGATGAGACTGATAGCGGTGTAGGTATCACAGAAACACATCAATTTCTTGACAGAATTCTGCCAATGCCAATGGAGCAGGATAATAATACTGACCACGAATTGAAACATGTCCCAGAAATGACCCAGCTGCCATCGGAGAAACCTTCTGCTTCAATAAGTCCTCCTGCACCTCTTGCTCCCACAACTCCCGAAGTTGTCAAAAATGTTGCGGAAAAATCAATTATTGACGCGGACACTCGACAAGAGCAAGAGCCCGGAACAAGTAAAATTACTCCTGAGACCACTTCAACTTCGACTGAACAACCAACCCCACACGAGTCTGACTTGGACATTAAAATTGTGTCCTGCATTTCCATATCTAATGAAATAAAGAAGGAGCCTGTTGACGATGCAAGTAGTGTAATTGACGAGGAAGAAAGACCGATATCTGACGAATCAAATAAAGAAGAAATCATTATTAAAACTGAGACTGAAGAGGTACCTTTCTTGGAACCTTGTGACATAAAACCCGAAAAAATTGAGTGTCAACCAGATATATTGGGCCATCAATCCCAATCACCTCAATCACGTGTTAAAGACGGGTGCCGTTTCGTAAAAGAAAAAAGAAAACTAGAGCCCCCTCCCCCAACTAATGTGTATCCCGCACCAAACATACCGCCGTGGTTGTCCGGCTATGTGGATGATGACGACGAGCTCCTCGTTGCCTTCAAAAATAGGTCGAACCCCATGAGTAAGTTCCATTTCTAATGATGGAATTCTGAAACTTATGCTCGGAAAGGTAAATGTTAAATTATATGTATTTTTTTTTGCAGAAACCGACATCTGCCAACTCTGTTACACTTGGTTCTACAATCGACACGACCTCAAGAAACACATTAAAAAACGTCATGGCGGAAGTGGGGCTTGCCACTGTTGTTCCGTATGTGGTGCAAGATTTGTTGCACGCGTGTTAAGACTGAGGCATGAAAAGTTGCATAAATACGATTTAAAACACCGCAGTATTGTGTAAGTGGTTTTAATTTAATTGATTTTTGATGTTAAGATTGTCGCTTAATTAATAATTTCATTAATTTCAATTACAGATACCTTCGACAGCCTGATTTAAAATTACACTTTACAAAACGATTTAGACCAGCCCCACTCTCCCCTTGGTATGCATCTCACATCAAGAAAGTGTGCAATCTAGTCGAAAGTCTTCCATACCCTTGTTTTGACTGCGGTATCAACTTTGTATCGAGTGACTTTGTTCAAGACCACTACGAACGGGTTCATGCGAGTCAAGTTTGTGGAGTTTGTTGTGAAGTTTTGGAAAATAGTAAAGCCCTAACTCAACACGAACAGGAATACCATGGCCTTTATAACATTACGGAAAACTATTTGGGTGGTGCATGGAATTTATGGGACCATTGGTTGTGCGAGGAAAGTATCAAACAGGACGTGATACTCTCGAACATTGCGTATTTTCACAATTACATCCCCTCTCTAGCAGAGATGCCAAAACCGTTTGAAGAAGGTATGTACCAGTTAAATACAATAGAATTGTATTTTAATTTTTGTCAAATAGCCGTAAAATTTTGTATTTTTCTCCACATAGATTTTATTGAACGTTCCATGGAAGATGAAGACGGCGAGGTCGAGCTAAGACAGGTGTTAAAGAATGAGGATCATGAAACAAGCTTTGCTGATAGTTCATTCTCAGCATCCCTTGATGGGGATAACATGGAATGTGGAAACGATTCTGGAATTCGACTCCCATTTGCCTGTGATGCGTGTTCCAAATCATATGACAATGAATTTGACCTCAAACGTCATGTAAAGTGCCACGGAAGTCCTTCCAAAGCTAATTTAGCTTGTCAGTATTGTGGCAGAGTTTTTAAAACGCATAGTCATAAAAAGGTATACCTGCAATTTCATATATTTTTTTAGAGAAGGCAAATTCCTTGATAATAATATTTTTATTACTCGCCAGGAGCACGAACGGACCCATACCGGGGAGAAACCATACGTCTGCTCAGTTTGCCAACGAAGTTTTATTCAGAGCAGTAATTTGAAGAAGCATATGCAAACTCATCAACATAGCTCTTTGCAGTAAGTCGTCATTATCATATGCGATTTCTGAATTGAGATTATTAACGTTTAATGAATTTTAGATGTGGAACGTGCGGCAAGCAGTTTATTAAGGAAGCATCCCTAATTCTTCACCAGCGAGCTCATGCTCAAGACAGAAAATTCAGATGTGCTATCTGTGATAGAGCATACAATTATGCATCGCTGCTAAAAAGGCGTATGTGTTTTTTATTATGAATCTAATTATTAAAAATCCTTAACCTGTTGAATGACATTTAAACATAAACAAATCTTGTTTCCAGATATGCGTATTCACACGGGCGAAATGGTAAGTAACTGCTACTTTATTTTGTATTTAATATTGTGAGTTTTGCAATTCAAATAATTTTTTCATTTTATTCACCCATATAGCCGTATTCTTGTGAGTCGTGCGGAATGTTGTTTCACGAGCTGGTCTCTTTGCACTATCACAGGTATTAAATAGCTAATGAGAAGCTCTTTCACTTTTCCAACTTCTATAATCTTTTAACCCTTGTTGTTTTTAGGAAAAAAGTCCATACTGGAGAACGACCGCATAAATGTAAGCAAAATTTTGAATGACTTGTGAATTTCTCAAAAGTTACATCATTTAACTATTTTTACCGTTTTTTATTATTTTAGGTGATACATGTGGAAGAGCTTTTATTTTATCATCTGATCTCAAGAAACATGTTCAAATTCACCTTAAACCTCACTCGGATAGACCCGTTTCTGTGAGAAAACGTTCACAGTCCAGAAGTTTAGAAAGATCCGACAGTGCAGATACACCTTCTTCTTCTCCAAATGCAAAATCTCCTTCAGCTCGGTCCATAAAAGCGAATTTTCTATCAGCAGTTCTTGTGGAAAACCATTCTTATACAATTTCCGAAGAAAATATACAAGAAATCGATGCTGAGGACGACGAAGAGGAAAACCGCTCAATCCTATCTCCGTCACCGTGCTCTTCTCTGGAAAATGAAATTATTTCAAATAAACCTGCGATAGTCCGTGTTTATGCAAGACGAGAACCTCAAAAGACTCCTAACTCACCAACTGTGAAAGTTAAAGAAGCAGTGAATCAAAAAAGAATTGGCGACACAAGTTCCGCAACATTTCAACTCGTTTCAGCACCGACCCATACTAATTCTCGGAACTCGCACTTACCAGCCGGAACTCAGCAATTGATGCAACTGGACAATAATCTTACCAATCCTAATTTCACACACCAACAATATCATGCTTACACCCCAGCGACACAAGCTTCGTCCATGGTGGTTTCCGAACCAGAAGATAACAGGGCCAGCGACCCTGTCGTGGAAATTGGAGGTTATCATTATAGTCTGTCATCTACAGAAGATGCCGCATTACTACTTTCAATCAATCGTGGTGATTTTCATCACACAGGATCAGAAGCCGGTCAGGGTATGGACACTCATTTCACGACACAATCAACAAATAACTCGAAAATTGAAGAAGTCCTACACCTTTCTGGAATGAATGAATTCAATGACCTTCTCGTCGTTCCAGACGCGTCTTCAGAAATCGAAATAATATTAGATGACAAACATCAACGGTCGATGCAATAACCGCCGACCTGACCTCTTTTAGGTTTTGATAACCATAAAATTAGTTTAAATAGAGTAGCGTGTATTTATGTAGAATATGTTTTTAATCAATGCAGTATGCAAATTAGTACTAGATATTTACTAAGGATTTTATTTTCTGACAATTTTCTTAACTTTCGCGACTTTTATTGAAATTGACGCATTCACAACTGACTGCGTTACGTCCTCGGGACAAGTATATTATTATTTTGATGAAAAACACATTCGACTATTCGATATGGTCATGCTCAAGTTGCATTGTCAATTGCAACTAAATATTTCAAAATGAATATGAATAATATATGTAATCGTAATGGAATCGTCTAGTAAAACATTTTCAAATAAAACGCTCATCTTCAAATAAGATGTTTTAAAATTAAAGCAATAATAATCCCAATCCCATACCTACTCATTAGAGTTGAAGCTCCATTACAAGCCTCCTCATTACAGAAACACATCCTCAAATTTCGAATCCTTACCCCATCCTTGGTTTCATAGTCATAGTCCACATTTTCACATCGGTTCATCATATCTTTTAAAAATGCTGGGATGCAGCCTCGAAGTACATGCATTGTCTCCCCAAGGAATCCTGTGACTTTGACACAAACCATTTCCAACTCGTCGGCAAGTATGGACAAATTCCCACTTGAGGAATGACCTCTGACCCCGGTGGCCTTGTCACTGGATAGTAGCCGACCTGCAAATGCAATGATCCACAATTGTGGCACAATTACCCACATTTTTAAGAACCATAAAATTGGAATACCTTCCCCAGGTAAGTGCCATTCTGTACAAGGTCTCAAAAAATTTGGGAGGAGTGCCGAGTCATCACAATCCGGTTTGTAGGGGTCACTCCCATTCCACAGAGTGGTACAATGATAGCATTTTAACATGGCTATAACATTTTAGAATGAAAAAAGGAAAATTCTATGAAAAACTGTAGTAATTACCCTCTGTAAGAGTCCCACTGACAATGAGAAGGAATCCAAAGATGTACAGATGCATGGTTATCCAGCTATGATTTATTGTGCAAAAAATAAATGCAAATATTTAGCTGCCCAAATTTCCAGCTAGTTCCTGGACGCCTTCTATGGTGAAAGTAATGAGCCAAGTGAAAGGAATTTATGCAAAAATTGGGCGTCATTGCAAATTTTGGAGTGAGATGACTCTAAATTTAGATTGTAGATATATTTTAACATCAATTGATAATTTTCAGGCGATTAATCAAAGTAGTGAAAGTAATTTGTGATGTAGAGAGATAGCTCCAGAACGTAACTCGAAATTAAGCATGATGGACATCAACCGTTTTATAGACTTTATCAAAGATCAAACAACTAAACAAAGTAATTGCATTAAGCTTAATTGAAGTCACATCTCATTTANTGGACATCAACCGTTTTATAGACTTTATCAAAGATCAAACAACTAAACAAAGTAATTGCATTAAGCTTAATTGAAGTCACATCTCATTTACTTTCTCTTGCCAGGAATATACGCACATATTTATATCAAAATATCTAAAACTTATTTCGCAATATTTGCCATTAAAGGCCAAACCCTTTACCCAATCGAGATCTTGTTAATGGCAGCAATCACCAAAAGTAGTGGATACGCTAAAAAACCGTTCCGCAGAAACTGGGAGGTCCCTCCATTACACCGATATCCTTTGCAGTAACAATATTCAACTTCATGAACCTGACCTGTTCCCAAATTCAAAAATATCTTTAAAAACATTGGATCTTGATTCTACTTGTATTTGATTTTAACCCAATTGAGTTATTTGACTCTGACCTAAAACAACGAAATTCAGCTCATTCCTCGACATGCAGGTCTTTGTCGGATAAACTTCTTCCTTTGGCAGAGCCAGACATCCACGAACATTAATATCGCCACCGACATCATATTCTCCCCTTGATATGGACACAATGCACGTTTAAAGGGTCAGGGGAATAGCCAAACTTATCAGAACCGGAAGCGTGTCGAATGGCAGCTATTTTTTAAATGTAATGAAAAAGGTTTTAGAGTAAATTGGAAAATTGTGAACAATGATAACCCAACTTACCCAGTGCTTGAGGGCTATTATACCCAAAACAGTCTTCCGTAATGTACTTCTCTGGAGGATGAGACTTGCCACACCCTTCCGCAGACATGTTGGGAAAATTTTGGATGGAAATGCAGGAATAACATTTCAGAGCTGTGTATAAAAAATCACACAATGAGATATGCTCGGAATATGTAATTTGTCTTAACCATACCCTCGTAGTGATGGGTGTGGCTGTGATTGTATTGAGCACTTCCCACACTGCTTCCCTCGACACATAGAGATATTCCGGAAAGAGTTAGGAACGTTAAGAAAATCATGGCTTGAATTTGCATTTTCATTGGAAAATTTTGATGAAAATTTTGTTTTTTTTCTATTTCGTCTAATTGAAACAAAATCTACTCTATATATTATTGATAGGACCTAAATTGAGGAACAAAAGGCTAGATGTGACTAAGTTAACA
>JAAXNX010002190.1:0-14330 GCA_036491905.1 Folsomia manolachei
TTGAAGTATCCTGCCTGCGTCCAGTTGCAAGTTGATGAAGACAACGCCAAGATTGGCGCCGGAGCTGCACCTGCACCTGCACCTCTGAGATGGAGACAGCCAATAGACAAAGGGCCAAAAGGGCGAGTTGGGGACAAGAAAGAATAGTTTGGTTAAAATAGAAGTGCTTAATTTAAGTATTTTATTCATACGGAAATAGTTATGTTTTGATATATTTTATAATTTTAACAACTTAAAATTCCATCCATTTTCTGAAGGTTATATTTTAACGGGTCAGGAGACTTCAAAGTTTTTACATTTATTTATTTGCTTATTCTTAAATCCAGTTATTTGTCGTTGTTACTTGGTACTGAGACTTAAAACATTTTTAAACTGAGATTTTTATCTGGTAATCCCATCGTCATTTTGTTTTTTCAATGCTCTGTTGCCTGACATATGTCACAAATCTTAGTTATTATTTATTTAGTAATTGTTTCAAATTTGGACTCACTATTAGAGTTAGATTGATAAAATTTTATCTAGACGCAAAAATATAGACGAGTGACTAATGCCGTGAATAAGATAGTTTCTCGACATTGGAATCTTAAATATTCATTAGTAGTTATTATAAGTGCTTATTTTTAGCTTATATTCTTATTAAATGTTGCATGGTGTGTCATAATTTATGACTCATAAACAATGATTGGAAAGGATTGCTTTTTAGTAGGTCTATTTTAAAGTCAATAAATAATTGTTTTCAAACATTTTTTCAGCTATTGATTGGAAATTGACTTTTGTGTTTTGATTGACAGAACTTTCTTCGAGTTACATAAAGTTGAGTAATTTGTTTTGTTAGTGTCAATCATTGTTACAGCATGAATTGTTTAATAAAGGTTAAAGAAGTCAGAAGAGGGCAAAATGGAACGATTCTGCTCAGTTCCTCAGGAATGATGGATTACGATTTATTTATAATGACGACAATAATTGCAGATAAATTGAAGCATGCCTTTAAAACTAAGACAAATGCACTTTCATAGCCAAATATATTTCACAAGCATATTAACAAAAATGTTAACAAAAATGTTGTCCTTATTCGTTCCATTTAAAATACTCCTAATTATTTTCATCTGCAATGCAAGCATTTGGAGAATATCAAATTTACTTGAAAACCAAACTCTTCAATTCATAAGAACTGAAATGATAAATTTAGACGACAAAATGACCTCTTTTCAAGACATACGACAACACAACGCATACACGCCCCTTGTTCTGGATGACATTCCAAACTGGAATTTTTCACTGAGCCGATACAACTTCTGGATACTAAGAAATAATTCAATCCCTCTCCAACCAAATGCTTTGACAATAGCAGCAAGAAAACATCAAAACTCCATTGCAAAATTTATCAACTTGCCTAAATCCGAGAAGGACCAAGCTCAACTAGAATTGAGTCTATTAATGGGAGCCATTGTGCTATCAAAGAAAAATCCAGAATACATTTTCTTTCAGGGAGACAAGGAACTCTTTAAACCACACAAATTATTATGGCCCCACTTCACTCTGACTTCAAAATTTATCGGTTTCAATCCCCATTCCTCCACGCTCGCCATAATTTGCATCCCCTGTCAAACTCAGTACACAAAAATTAATATATTTGGAAATAATCCGCACTCAATTTTTAAGGAAGTTGAAACTCACTGGAAGAAAAATAATGGAAATTTGCAAAAAAAATTTATCGCGTCCGACAAATCGTATGGAAGTGTGCGCATTCTAAATCAGGAATGCGGCTACCAACTAAAATCCTTTCCAAATTCCTCCCATTTCCAGAAATGTATGTGGGCAGTAATCGGGAGCATGCATAACTTTACCCAAATCTCATATTGGGACCATGCTGGGACCAACAACGAAGAAGATATACAGAAAAATGTGATTGGTGGTTTTTACTTAAATACCGTACTCAACCGCGACTCACTTAATACTTTCTTTATTGCAAGACTTAGTCCAAAATTTTCCTTGTGCAATTTTGGGATGCGATATGATCCTTTCAGTTTTGGAATAGTGACACAAATCAGGTCAATGGAAAATGGATTTGAATCCATTAGTTTCTCCGCTGGATATATGGACATGGATTGGAATTGTTGTGGCTGGACTTTTAATTTTGACTTTGTTTCAACTCCACCTATTTCTAGAGGACAAGAAAAAATTCATGGAGAAAATCCAGATAATCTTTACCTCCATATTTTGGACACTTTCTACTCTTTTGCAACAAATGGGCACACCTTTACCGGTCAAGATGCAACAGTTATTGTCAAAATTTTGTTTTATTCCAGCCTGGTACTTTGGGTGCTTTCTTCTCAGTTCTATTTATCAAGGTGAAATATTTTCTTGTTTGTCTGCCATCCGCCCGCCTCTTGTTCCCAGGACAATGCAGGAATTCTGGGAATCTGACCTCCTTGTTTTAACAACTTCTCAAGTAGTAGGAAGAAATGGAGAGGGAACGTACCAATATTTTTCAAAACTGAAAAAAATTGCGTTGCCTGATCTAGTTCTTGGACTTGGGGCCAATCACTCACTTCAACCTTTTCTGGAGGAAATAAGCAGCAATCGGATTGTGTTTTATGGTCCGAATCTGCCAGAAATTGCGAAAAATATAAGTACGAGTAAATACGCATACTGATGATAAAGCAAGAATTTTGAGCAAGGAAATGTTTGCTATTTTGGATGATGAGTCCTATTTGGAAAGGTTGCTTGGATTGGTAGAATTTTATGGAGGAAAATACATTGTCCGGAATAAGGAAAGGACTCCGTTTACAACAGCAACTGTTTCGTACGGCAACCGAAATTTCTTCCATCCCGTTTTTTCTGCGGCACTTGGCTTCCTGGAGCAGGCTGGATTTCCAAGGAGGTGGATAACCTTGGAAAATTTGCACATGGACTTGGCGGAAGTTAAGGCAAAGAATGGAACGGAATATGTGGAATTGTTTGGGAAAATAATGGCTGGAGGGAAACAAAAAGTTAGGACAAACTTGGTTCCTGTCTCGGTGAATGCAGTTAAATTTATGTTTGCCTTCATACGGGCTGTTGTGTCTGGCTGCGGGAGGAATATTCGGAATGGAAATTTGTTTGAATTTTAATTCGTAATAATATTATAATAATGCCAAGAAGTTTAGTACTCACAAATTTTGATTAAAAAGTCATCTTTACACGAAATGGTTTTTATTGACCTGACGCGGATTGATTTATGAATTTTACCTTTTCAAAATTGTAAATCGTTGGCAAAATAATCTTAAATTGTGTACAAAGGAACCGGCACCAGAATCCCGGGCTTCTTTGACGTGCCGTCATTTTGCATCGAGGCTGAAACTGCCTAAAATAGTGAAACAGTTACAATTTGTAGGTGAGGAGTCCTTATTAAGGACGAATATTTGTCAGTAATCAATCTTACTTCAACCCCACCAGTTACGCCATTTGTTAGGAAAATATTTTCAAAACTGGTTTCAATCCCATCTCTTTGTTTGATGAATTGTGCAACATTTTTCCTAACGAAAATAATGAGGTAACACCAGAGCTGTTTGTAAGCCAGCCCATGACCTGGCCTTCTGTTGTTGTTGGTCTGTGCCCGAAGGCTGCATTTAAACACTTCAAGTTCGCAAGATCGACTTGGTTTTCAAGTGTGCACGTCTGATAGAGAAGAGAGCTCTCTAGCAGGATCATCCAACTCTCCGTGAGGGGAATATGGTTCCCTGTGCCTGATGCGGCGACCGGGAACCTGTCACGACTGCATCTGCCGTGGATGATACCCACCCCGTACTAACACAGAGCGAAGTGGGATTCGTTCTCCACTTTCCACACTGAACGGTCACCCATCCAGTGCTTCGGATGGATCATTGCTTAACCTCAGTCCGTTTATAGAGCTTTGGTTAAGCCATAGATATCGAGTACTTCGTAACTATTTAGCTCAATGGGTTAAGCTTACCAACAGGAGAACTCAGCTTACCAACAGGAGAACTCATTCTATTTCTTGAGAAGTTGGTTAGGTTAGGTTAGTAAATTGAGGAAGTTATTAGTTACCTTTTATTAGTTACCTTTACCGCCTTTGGATAACATCGGATGGGAAATGGGCATTGCCCTTGAGTGCTGGGTAGGTAAGAAGTGCTAGCAACTGGAAATGGAAGAATTACTCAGACATTGAATGACAGAGCTCCCAATTTTTAGTATCACTCCAACATTACCTGTCTTAGATAAGTGTTCAGCTTCTGATCAGGTTTGCCGACACCGTGCCGAACCTTTTTAAAACGTTTGACGCTTTTGGTTCCACTCTCCTGGAAATAAATTTAAAGCATACATTTCCATACAGTAATGATTGGAAATCAAACTGCAGTAAAAGCTGTCAGAAAGGCACCAATACGAGTTTGATAACTTAGTAATTTTTCAAGTTACCTCTAATTCCATTTCCAACTGTGACGCCCTTTTATTAAGTTCTCTTGAGTTGGCAAGAACTAAAGTCTCGTATTTATTGTCAATAGGTTTAAGAATCCGCGAAAAACTGTGGTTTTTGGCGTTACTCACACCACACATTGGGGTTGATCCTGGTACTTGAAACACTGCAAATAACCAGATGATACGGAAACTTGGCATGATTACTAAGAGAACTTGCTGTTTTTTTGTTCTGCTACCAAAGACGGTAATGCACTTGCCACCATAAGCTGCGTAAGGAAAATGAATTTTGTTTTTCAATTTTATTGTTTCGAGCCGAGTTAAGTTCGGCTGTCAAAGTTTGGCACAATACTCGATTTTACTTTTTGTGCACTGTTTTACTTGCAAAACAATTGGACATATAAATTCCAAATTGCTTACTGAACTGACGGACAAAAACACGCGCAAAACAAAGTATTCGTCATGGAAGGTTTTCACCCAGCTGACTCGTATTGAAACTGCTTAAACAATCCTACCCACAAAAAACCTTTGACCATGCATAAAATAGTTGTAAAATTAGCCAGAGGTTGAGGCAAGAGTTTAATTCAAAAGTAAAAAAAATAGTTCTGTAAATGTGGCATCTTTCATCGCAAATAGCTCGAATTATCCGTGTTCAGAATAATGGTTGGATAAAGAAATATTTAAATATTCCATCAAGGTTATCTGCAAAACAGGTTATAAAGTCCTTGAACTTTTGTGATTTCCAGTACTTTAGTTTTATCAATCTAATCATATTATGTGTAGACGATTTGTCGAGTCCTAGAGACCTTTGGCAATTAGGATCGGTTCGTTTGTGAAAGTGGAGAAATGACTGTTGCTAGAAATGTTGAAATACTGTAAGGCAGACTTGTTAATAACTTTTTAGCCAAGTCAGAGCTTTGAACAGGACTAGAGTTAATAGTATGCTATTTCTTTTCGTATGGGCCACCACACGCTCCACTTTATTGCCAGTAATATTCCATACGAACCATTGAAGGAATTCATGTACAAGTCACGTATCCTGCTACAGAAAAAGATGGATAACGTGATCAACTCCCATATGCTGAGATGAAGAAAGAATACGCAATGCAAAGTACATGGTCAAGTAAAAAGGAATGCTTATTCAGAGGTTGGGACAAAACCTTTCAAGCAAACGGATGGCTTGCAGAAACAAATTCTGTAATATTTATAATCTCAAATAGGTGGAGGTTATATGTGATCAACGAAATAAAAAAAAAATAAATATTATTATTTGTCCTTATGTATAAAGTCATATGGTAGCTGCTTATCAAAGATTTATGTCTTCTCCATTACTTTTTGCTTGAAGTTATTTCAAACGGGGCAAACTTATCGTAAAAGTTGATTGATCAATTTAATCTCATATTTACATTAGAATTGCTGAAATTGGATTAAGTTTAAATTTACGGAATTAAGAAGTTACCATGCCAACCTCACTGTCAAAACAAACTTTTTCCAATTTCAAACCCAAAAAATAGGCCATCACTACCAGAGCAACCCTGCAAAGCAAGTCTTTCTAGCATCAACCAGTCCAAGAATTTCGAAAGCTTGAGAAGAGTCAAAATGTCTTCACCGCAAACTTGGAAAGTTCTTTCCAAAAGTCCAAATTCGAAGAATTTTATCGTAGTTTCAAACGGCGGAGTTTTTTCCCTTTCATCATTTCTGCCCAGAAACAAATTATCGGACTTAGGCGATTATCACCAAAGTTTAAGCTTGGGATGCAGGCGTCATCCATCGTTCTCCTTGTTCATACCCTGTATTTTTTTCTTTACCTGGTTGCCATAGCGATGGAATGGAATAGCACGAGGGTTAGCATTGTGCAGATTTTTATCCTTTTCCTTGTTGCCTTTTTTCCATCTTGCTTCATGGCGATACATTTCGTAATCTCCTTCACGCCCGAGGTAGCTCCAGAGATTTTGAATGCGATGGCTTTCTTCGAAAAGAGGATCAAGGGTAAGTTGGAGGACGTTTCAGAAATTTGCCGAAAAGACAGTCTCTCAAAGACTAAACGTTGCCATGGATTACAGAACTGTTTCCAAAGAAGAAGCCTAAAGAGCACGACATTCTCTTGATTTGGATGGAACTGGGAATTTGGCTTAGTATATTTGGACCAGTAGCCATTCTTATTGCTGCATGGATGGGACTGGATCCACTTGGTTTGGTTCTAAGATTCGATCCGAGCTTTGTCAGGGTAAACATGGGTTGCTTCTTGTTTCGCGTGGTAATTGGCAGCGTACTTGCCAATGAATTTTCAAAGGCGACAATGGCCATGTTCATTGTCGGACTGATGGTAGTTTGTTCCACAAATGATTTCATGAGAATGATTAACCCAAAAAGGAAAGGTAGTGAAAGGCTGAAACCAGAGGTTGTCGTGCTTTACAGACAGTTCCAAATTTGGAATGGATACGTCAATGAAAACTTCTGTCATTTTGCTGTTCCACTCCAAATATTTTTCGGGACTTTCCTTATTGTTTTGACGGCCTACGGGAGTATTCGAATGGTTGGCAAGATGCCGTGGGTACTCTATCCAATTATTCCGGGGGTAAATTTGGCATCAAATATATATCTCGTGGCATTGGTGCCGAATGCGGCGAAGGTATTTGAGGGCTCAAGGGCCTACTTGAGAAAGGTGGGCAGGAATCTGAAGGGTGAGTATGACCAACGGGTGGCAAAATCGCTGAGACCTTTGGTAATTCAGATCGGACCGTTTGCTCAGGTGGAGAAAGGTTTATTGTTGCATATTTTGAAGTACTCCACAGAAAATACGGGGAGTCTGTTAATTACTTTCTAGTCCGAGTCAGTTTGATGAAGCGTTTTTCCTTGGTAAAATGGACATATAAGATCAATAACTTATTGATAATTTCACAAAGCTTCAACTAGCAACGCATAAGTTAGACATGCACAAGTAAAACTGGAATTTATCTAATATTCAATACGGAGATAAATTATTCAGAAATATTATTATAGGAATAACTCGTATTAAATGAAGCACAACAATAGATAATTTAACAAAATCTACCAATCCTTTCTATAAGATAAAGTCCTTGTAGCTTAACTTTATCTTTTGCATTATTTCGATATTGTGTTGAGTCGTTAAAAAAATAAATTATACATGGTATTACATACTTTGAAATAAATGTTGTGACTTTTAAACTTGTTTGTGATTCCCATATTTATTCAAAAATTACGCTTGTGTGTCTTAAACTAATTAAACTTTATCCCGGATCTCCTCCAATTTCAGTTTAGTCGTGTCAGGAATGACTAAATAGCAGCATAACCCACCCAAGAAGCAACACCCGGCAAAAAACGTGTAAACTCCGGCCTGTCCTACAACATTTGAGATACCCAGAAAGTAATACAACTCCAGGAATCCGAGAGCCCGGTAGAAAATCGTGATGATGGCTAAACTAATCCCGGGTCTTTTGGAGGAGACCAGCTCTCCAAGGAGGAGCCAGGGAATTGGTCCTATTCCGAGGGCATAAAATATTTCGTAAATAATGAGAGCAGTCGTAGAAAAAGTCCAGGCCCACGGATTGTTTGGAGGGGAGAACCAAAGGGAGAAACCAAGGCAGGAGAGGGTCACTCCCATGACGAGCTCGGAAACGATGAGAAGTCGCCGGCGACCGATTTGATCCACGAAAAGGACGGGAACTATGGAGAATATCTGGAACGGAGAAAACGTTTTTAAAACATTTTTACTTGACATTAAAAACGTTTCTGTAAATTAAGGAACTCACAAATTGCGCAAAGTTCATCAGCGTAATTCCTAAGTAGTCCCCGGGACTTCGTGGCTTTACTCGGGAGTGATCTAGAGCTGACAATCCGTAGGCTAGGATGGGATAGTTCCCACACATTAGGTGAAAAAACATGAGCATAATTCCGATTAGGATGGGTTTAGCGACGTCGCGTTCCAGTAAAATGGCTAGGCCGTATTTTGAGGTGTTGAGACGGTCGAGTTCGGCACAGTGCGCAATCTGAGAGGTTAAAAACATTTTAAAGACAACTTTCTTAAAACGTTTTTTGTGTCGTTTTTACCTCTTCAACATTTTTTCTAACTTCCTCCTCAGAACAGGTCGGATGGAACCAGGCATAGCTTTGCTCTGCTTCTTGGTCCCGCTGCACCGACACAAAATAGCGAGGCGACTCCGCGCTCATCATGAGTAATATGTGGGCAACTATAGGAACTCCGGAGCAGACGAAGGCTTGTACCCTCCAGTTTGTGAAGGCTCCGACGATATTTCTGCAAATATCAGAAAATTTTAAAAATTAGTGAAAATTTTGAAAATTTTCCAAAAATCATAAAAATTTGAGATTTCTGAAAACTTTTTTAAAAAGTTCGAAATTTGGCTCACATAAAAACCATTCCAGCCGCAATCATGGTATCGAACGTGCACACCAGCCTCCCTCTAATGGATGGGGTTGATATTTCCGAGACGTACAGTGGAGCTGCGGAGCCATAGCTGGCGGAGCAGATTCCTGTCACAAGCCTTGCTCCTAGGACAACATTCACATTACTAGATAGTCCGACAACAAGCCAGGCAATGACACAGGGGACATTTGTCGCCATCATGGCCCCTCTTCGGCCCCAACGCTCGATCCAGTAGCCGTTTAGAGGTGAGGCGAGAATACAGCCGAGGAAGAGAAGGGATGTTAGGAGAGATTCGGTGTCTTGTGAAATATGGGCGGAAATTGAAGGATCCTCCTTCATACTAGGAAGTGCGGTGGCGGTGTAGGCCCACGCTGTGCCGAAGGAGAATGCTCCCATGTTGGCTGGAGAAAGGAACAAAATACAGGTTGCAAATCGACTAAAATTCGGGTAGTAATTAAGGATAAGGTGAAAAATATACCGGCAAACGCTGAAAATATCTGTCGCCCATATTTAGAGTGAGAAAATGAGTAAGAATTAATATTTTTTGGTTTAGGTTCCATTATAAAATGAGCTATTTGTGACTTTACTTCAAATTGAAGTGATTAATATTGTAAAAAACTGTGAAATTATTTTTGCTAAAGTTCCACTATTGGAACCTTACATCATCTAGTGACTGTCTCGAACAGACTAAGGTCAGAGGAAAGGCATCCAGTTACTACACGTCAACTAACAAGAGCTTGTTCGTATTTTAACAGGAATCATTCCACGTAGTTCAGGTTAAACACGGATTAGTAGAAAAGCTTGTGAAAGTGAATTTTTGGAACGGATTTATTAAAATATATCGGTACAATACAGTATTGTCCCAATTACTGGGAAGATCCGGTAAAAATATTACCCATCCTCCAATATTCTACGGAACATAAACATCCAAGCACACGTCGGCATTTATGACACAATTGACACCACTTGTATCAAAGGCCAATACCAGGAAAAATGAGAGTAAAATTCGTCGACTTTCGATCTAAATTGCATCAGTCATTCAACAGGATTTGAATGGATTCCAACGAATTTTTTGATTGAAATGGAAATTTTCTACTTTTGTACTTACGAAAAAAAATATTATTGAATTATTCCAACGTTGAGGTGTGGCAGACAAATCATTTCATAACAAAAGACAGACTTCTGCAGAATTTGATTCAGTGCAGGTGTGGCTGTGTGCATTGTTATAAATCAGTTTTGTTATTTTGACTGGTAGATTCCGATTTTTTGAAGTTCATTGAAAATAGAAAATGAACAGATGCCAGTTCACAAAGGGTGGGTTGAGCTTTGTGCTTAAGGATTATAAAACCGGTGACTTTCCAAACTAGTGGATTATTATCAAAGTTGTCGTATTACAAGTTGCTCAAGATGAGGTTAATATTTGTCTTAATTTCTACCCTTCTCCTGTCAACCTTGGTTGGTTGTGAGGATGCCAAAGAGAGGGTGGAGCGTCATCTCGAGCTAAATCCAAACTATTTTGTTTCCTGGATTGTGAATGATACCAGTGGAGAAATTATCTTCAATCTGACAGCCTCTTACAATGGGCCTAACTCTTATATCGGGTATGGTGTCTCGATCAACGGAGCTATGAATGGGGCGGATATGGCCATAATTAAAATTGGGAGGGATGGAATGTTGGTGATTGAGGTAGACGGATTAGCAATATCGCAATTTAATTAGCAATAAAATTGCAAATTTTTAAATAATCTTTAGGACCGCCACGGTGTCGGAAACGTGGAACCTTTGCTTGACACAGTCTCTCCATCTTCATGGCGTCTTCTTACCGGAAGCCAAAATGGTTCCTGGATCCAAGCCACGGTTTCCCGCTCCCTCCTCACAGATGAGGACGACGACCAAGATCTCTCCATCACGGTGGACACGCTAAGACTTATTTGGGCCACGGGAATATACGATGAAGTTTCTGGACGACTTAGTTATCATTCCACAAAGCAAAGGGGCATTGTCTCCGTCAATTTTCTGGATCCTGATGTCGAAACTCCAACGGCGGAGCAGTTGGAGGCAAAGTAATTTGAGAATAAACAAAATTTTCATAGGGATAAATAATAATTCCGGTATTTTGAAAAGATATCAGGTTTGGAAAACCGAGAAAACGGTGGAAGTCTCAACAAATGATACCGTTTATATGTGTTCCTTCTTCAAGGGTCCAAATATTCCAAAGAAACATCACATGATTGGGGTCAGTTGAAATAATAATAACCTAAATTCCGAAGAATTTGTTTCAAATCAATCCTCTGATAGTTTGGAATGTACATTGACTCACCCCAAAATAAGCGCCATCTCCACCACGCAGATCTCTATCGTTGCACCGCGCCACCTGGCGTGGACCCTGATGTTTTCTTTGCACCCTACCTTGGTTCCGGGTATGACTGCAACTACTCTCCTATTAAATTTCCGTACGAAAATTGCGGGACTTTTGAATTCCAATGGACAATTGGGGGCAAAGTGAGCCAATCTATTATACAAATATTTCGGATTTTGTTGCTAATTTTTCATTTTTCTATAGATCACTCTCTTCCCCGACAACCTGGGCCTCCCCCTAGGTCGAGACGACGGTCGCGTCGAATACTTTATGACCGAAGTTCATTTCGACAACCCACAAAAACGTTCTGATCTCAAAATCCGCGCCGGTTTCAACATCTACCACACCCCAGACCTCCGTCCCACGGAAATTGGTCAACTTCAACTAGGTTTCATGACAAATAAGACCTATTCCTTGACCATTCCGCCAAATTTCTCAAACTTCGTGGTCAGTTCCCACTGCCCCACCGATTGCACTATGAACCTCCCACACACCGGAATTTCCGTCTTTACTTATTTGCTCCATTCCCATCTTTCTGGGCGACGACTCAAGCTCCGTCAGTGGCGTAACGGTCAGGAACTCCCACCCCTGGCGAAAGATGACCATTTCGACTTCAACTACCAAAACAATAGAAGACTCCGTAGTCCAGGTATTATCCTACCCGGAGACCATCTCACAATTGAGTGCACCTATGACACGACCTGGAAACGGGGTGGATCCACACTAGGTGGAAGATCGGCCAGGGAAGAGATGTGTCAAGGATTTTTGCTGTATTACCCGAGACTGGATGATGTTAACTCGTGTGGAAGCTATCATTTACAGGAGGAAGTTACGGGGTACATGGGAATTGAGAGTGTGTATCAGGTTAGACGGCGGGAAGTTTGAATCAAAATACGAATGTTGTTCCTTAATTTCTGTATTTTAGACTCAAGGAGAAATCGATGCGACAATAATCTCGCCGGCGAATCTGGCTGGAGTGAAATATTCCCAGGTTGTCGAGCAAAGAATGAATTGGACTACCGAGAAGAGGTCGGAATATCAAAGGTTGATGCGGTATGGGGATCAAAGAGCTTATTGTATTCCGATTGAGGGAAGGAATGAAGCCTTTGTGATGACTAATTATCCTGGGACGTTAAAAAATGGGGAGTATGGAACAGGAGGATGGCCACATTCTAATAAGGATTTAGTTATTTTCATCGCAGTTACGGTTGTAGTAGGAATTGCGGTGATAAGTGCGGTCTACTATATTTGGAGGGCTATGAGGAAAAGTAGGAAATCCAGTGCCGATCTTGTCAAACAATGAGATTAAACTAGTCGTAAATATTTTCATTTTGTACCTGTTTTAGACTAATTGTAGGTTGGATGAATCCATCATGGATTAATGTTGTAATAAAATATTTGCTGGGAAGGAAATTAATTATAAAGTAAAATATAATAGCAATATCTGTTATTAAAAGAGGTGAATTTGGTCCTCGATAAATTTTCGAATTTGTCAAGCTAAGATTTTAATAAAACTATGCTTTCATTACTTATCCCAATTAAATACTTTTTTATCAATGTTTAAGTTGTCTTTTTATTAGTGTTTACCTCGGTTCTGGCACGTGACTCGAGACTGACCTTCAAATCTTCTATGTAGAATAATCTTACGTTGTTTTCATTCGTATCTAGATTGTATTTAGCACAGGAGATTTACTACATTCGTATTAACATGTATCATTGTGCCTCATCTTATCAAAACTCCATTACTCAGTGGGGTTTTTTGACAATTTGCTAACCCAAAAACCCCTATTACCCGGGTAGTCGAACCCTGGAATGAGTATGTAACCTTTTCGTCACCTAAATGTTTTGGGAGCTTTTTAATAGAATAATAACTCTAATGAATTTTATTTAATCTTGGTCAAGTAATAAATGTGTGTGTTCCATTATTTCTTCATTTTATTACACTGAATCTACTTAGTGTCAGTGTCGAATTCATGTGGCCAAGTACATTAAGGTATGTAAACAGGAATGCTCTTTAGAATAGTTAAAACGTACTCCAGGTTACACTAGTAAAAAAGTAAAACGTGCTTGAAAATGGGTGGGTTAGTCATTGGTCATCAAGCAATCTGTGACTCATAAAAATAAAACTTGATCCAATAACTTGTTTCAACTGTAATAAAATAATGTCAATATGAAAAGCGATGGTCTGCATTTAGGTACTTATCGATGGATGTGTTAACTTAAGTAATAGACATTATTCTCCTTGATTGTGTCAGGAAAGAACTGTTTAAAAAATTCAGATTGAATTGGGTGGCAATAAATATTTCATTCTTTGTATTAAACCAGTTCAAACTGTAAATAATGTAAATTATAAATTCCCTGCTTTGTCGTAAAAAATACGTAAATTAAAAAATAAATCCGTAAACTTGTGCCATTTTCAGGCAGCTCAAACCAGTTTAGTTATAACAACTAATATGGCATTAAGCTACAACAAATTCGTTTTACTGGCTTTTCATGTTTTGTTGAGTAAATTAACTTACAACATCCTCACTGTATGTTGTCCTTTAACCTAGCATGCATTGGCGGAACTGGATGAGAACAAGCCCAGTGAAGAAGTAAACCCTTCCTGGAAACCCGAGATATTTTTTAACGTTGCTAAAGATTAAGGGTAAAAAAACAGAGTTTGTCTCCAGAAAGGTCCGCACCTTTCTCTGTAGTAAATTCCTTGTTTTGTGTAATATGCACAATTTATCAATGTAAATACAATTAGGATTTAATGAGCGTAGGATTTTTAATTTGAGAAAATAATATAATGATAATGTTAAATTATTTTTACCATCTTATCTTTTTTATTTTCAACTGATTTTAAGTTTGCGCCGTAATAAATTTGCTGATGATTTCGAATGTTTAAGTTTGAGATTGAAATAAGTACAGATACTTGGAAGAATTTATGAATTACAGCATTTTCTGCATGACGGATTTTGACTTAGTTGAAATTTATAACTGCAGAGTACGTTTTAACAACAATTTTAAACATTTAGTCAATATTTACTCTTTCACATTTTGAGTAAGAAGTCAAAGTAAATTCAATGTGCACAAGGTTTATCTCATGGAATGTTAGTGAAGTATAATATTTTTCCGTTGGCATTAATAAATATAACATTTTGCATT
>JAAXNX010002191.1:0-14328 GCA_036491905.1 Folsomia manolachei
CTGTTTGGTGAAAAGTGCTAGTGCTTGGGAGCAACATATCGATCTTTGAGCCACGACAACTACATTCATACGTAGCAAACATCCTCCAATGCTCTATTTTACGAGACACATGGTTAAGTATATACAAATGACTACGAAAACGCTAAAAAATCACCCAGTTAATTATCTAAACCCAATCCACCACCAGAAGTGATTAAAACCAAACCCAAAGAAAAACTCTAATTATTAACCGGCTCCCTCCACTTGTCTCCTCCGCTATGCTGAGCGGAGGAGACTCCTCTTCCGCTATTCTGAATACTTGACAAGAAAATAAAAATTCCAGCATAATGAAAACCTATAACACGACGGAAAACACCGCATTCTACTCCACAACAGCAATGCACTCTCCTTCTCTTCCTATTACATTTAACCAAAAAGGGAAAGCGGACCTATTCCAAATTCCTTCACTTCCTCTCAAAAACACTTTCATTACATCCCAGAACAGACGACTTTGCAACATTCTAGAATCTTCACTTTACGCAGTACAGCAGTCCGCTACTGATGCCCCATCCCAGACCTTTCCCTCAATATGCAAAGCCCTCAGAGCGTAGTATATGGATCATCCATGAAAAAACCAAAAATCCTGGCCGTAGCAGTGTTGTTTTGTTGTAGCCCAATGTGTGTGGTATGGTGTTGCAGAGAACTTTTAGACTTTGTAATCCACTTTGACCCTAGTGGTTTAACATCCTCCATCCATTCCATAGATGGATGGGTGGTGTGTGTGCAATAAAACGAGAGTGCGATGGAAGAGGAAGTGGGGTTTGGTGGATTGTATTACCCACCAAAGCCTAAGATATATGGGTATATCTCTGTAAATAAAGATATATCCATGATAGATTAGAAGTAGTGTGGACTAAATGTGCGAGAGGCCTAAAAGGAAAACTTTATTTCTCTTTCCTTACTACCAGGAAAACTAAATGTAGGCAGAGAAGCTTTCTCTGGATGGATCATCAATAAGCAGCTTCATCACTCACTCCAAGCCGATCATGTCTCCCCTTTCTTCCTCCACGCCCATCTCATTTCTCTTGTGCCTTGCCCATCTCTGGCAAATTCATTCAATCCAATCCATGCCATCATAATAAATAATACCCTCCTCACTCTTCAAATCACACTGATTGACTGGGTGAATGGAGTTTAACATGCTTTCCCAGCCGGGAAGAAGTACATGTGTCAAACAACCAACTTTCCCTAATACCCATTCTCACTTTCGCCCCTTGCAACTCAATCTTCTTATCATACGATTAATCTCCTTTCAATGAAAAATAACCTACTTATGTTTCAGAGAGGTGTTTGTTCTCCTCCATTCTATGTGAGGCTGCCGTGCACATCCTCCAATTAGCCTGGCTAACTTTCCACTTCCCGGCTCCACAATTTCACAAACAAATACAAAGTTGTACAAATACTTTGGCCAATCAATAATGAAACCACTAGGGCAAAAGCAATGTCCCTCTTGCATGATGCATAGCCATCCATATATTTCAACTACGTACAAAAAATAGTGTGGTACTACCCACTAAAAGTACAAAATGTGATAAGAAAATGTTTGGAAAAGCGTAAAGAAAAAGATGCGTGTTCTATGTTTTGATTCTTTGATGTTGATACGATAGGGGTTTGGTTGTGAGATCAGAAAGACATCCTCATCATCATTACGCTTGGTTGCATCTTTAAACCAAAATGACGTGGTAGAGATCTATGTTCATTTCCCACTGTACATTCACGGGACCGGTGGTGTGGTGTGATGAGTTTGAGTGGAAAGAGGACTTTGGATATTTAGAATAGAATGGCGTAAGTGTAACTGAAGACTATGGTGTGACGTTGTTCCTTCCAGCGAACACTCGACTCAATAGATTTGTGAAAGGGCTGCTGCTTACTATGCTCAACTCTGAAATATATCAAGTAGGAGATCTTGGCTCACAAGAGGATTAGCGTTCGTTTGGTTGGTTTACTTTGAGAGCAAGAAAATCTCGGTTTTTCTGCTCCAAACAACACAAGATCTCTTTCAAAAGTGACAAAGATGATACGATGCTAGGAATATTACACCGAGAGAGGATGACTGTTTTGATATTAATATTACTTCCTACTGAGAGTACTTATAATGATAGTTCTGAGCTGCATGTCCATTAACAATCATTGCACCAACAGCCTAACCTAACATTCAAATATGAATCTGGAGACCTACACCAATGCCTTGACTTGATTTTAATTAAATTCCCAGCTTTGTAATACAAATGTAAATGATAGTCAATCTAAAAATTGTTTCATGTAAATCCTGCAAATTCCAAACTAATGCAGAACAATCGGCTGTAGAGGTACACACCCAACCAGTCGCTTTGAAAGGGTGGATATGAGGACGTGGTGTGGTTTCTCCGGAAAGAATAAGCAAGCACAAGTTTTGATTTGTTAAGCAAATCCTTCCCACTTCACTGAAGCTCAACCCATCCACTAATTGTATTTCAACCACAGCTAACACCAACACTTCTCCGGTATCGTTCACATTCATAAGTAAGTAAAGAGCATACAGAAACTACATCTTTTTATGACGGCTTTTATGTCTGTGACAAAAGCCCGTGTTTTATCAAGTCCAGTGTTATCTTTATTTCGCCTCTCCTTCATATTTACTAAATTGGCTGGTTTTCCAGATTTCAGGTTTCCATTTCAGGCAGTTAGTTTTTACTTCGAAAACCTCGGTTGCATTTAAACGGCTCTATTATGGAGAATGCAGTGATGCGGACTATTTATCCTTTGTGCTGGGATGCCAGGAAACATGCGGATTATTTGATCGCAGGTGATAAGCAGTTGCAAACGGAGCATGTTAAATATACAATAAATAAATTGCTTATACTATCTACTAAGTGAGCTGTGCGCTGTGCATTGAGTAGGACACGGCTTTACTAAAATACCACGAAATGTTGATTTAGATCCCAGAGACGGAAGATAACTGGGTTTCCAGAATTAAATGAATAGTACAATATTTGTCAAACAAATGACTCAAGTAACAGACAATACTGTCTCGAAAAGAATTCTTTTTGAATGTTTTACTTTGTAAGAGTACGAGCAAATGTACCACGAGGATATCTTTAATTTAAATTTTCATGTTATGCATTTTCCAATATGATTAATTTCTCGTGATGTATAAAGTAAAAGAGAAAAATTAAATAGAAAGTTTTGTGGTATGAAAATACCAAGCATTTAAAGGCGTACAAGTAACCCTTGCAGATTATATGGATGCGTTTGGGAGAAAATGGCGTGGGGTAATGAAATACTGCAAAACAACTTACAAAGCCGTGTTTATCCGATATATTGTTGGTCAGTTTGAGTTTGTGAAAAGAGACTACTTTTTGCCTGAAAAATAAAAAAATACAATTTATTATGATTACATATTCCACATCATTCATACATTGCTCTTTCTAAAATATACATTTATATTTCATTGCATGGCTACATATCCCATGCCCCTTCTTAATAAATCCCATACAATTAAAACCAAAAATGTCGCGAGCGTCTAACTTACATCCATTGTTCTCCAGTGGAAGGAGAATCGGGATGAATGTACATCCTCTTGGGCATCTCAGGATCTGCTTTACCAGCAACCATCCACCTACTGTAAAATAATACAAAACAACACTCAGTTAGCATCCCCAGTTGCATGGTAACATTCAAGAAAAAGTTACTAATAAATCTGAAGCAAAAACAAATCTATTTTAAACATTTTTATGTTTTAAAGAAGCAGACCAAAGGTGAACCAAGTAGAACTTGATACTGCAATATAAATACAGTGACAACAAAATAAAAGGACAGTAAGGGCTAAAATGTGGTCTGATTTAGTTGAACAAGTAAAAAAGTAAATTGTTCGAACCTGTTATGAAACTTATATCTGTAGTCATCTGCGGCAACGATGTCCAAAAGGAGAATATATTTGGCCTTTGGGTCAAGTCCACTGACTCGAAATTTCATCTGAGGGAACATTTGCCTAACCGACAGAGAAAAACCAGATTAGAATAATTTATAACATAAAACAACACATGGCATCGTTATCACTCTCCAGCATGTTTAAGCATATGAATCAGTCTTTAATCAAACTAAGTCGAGTTTCCTGCTCTTCCCAGAAATAAGTAGGAATGAACAAGCAGTAGAAGTTGCGGCTCCTTGTAGTTGACATGAACTTAAATATTTAAGACCAGCTCATAAAGTCTGTCGCAGATAGAGATAATAAGGTGAGAGGTTCTTATTTATAGCTTTACATCCCAACAAACTTCTTCCATCACTTCATAGAAGGTTTCCCAGAGTCGGCCTGTTCAATTCAGTGCACTGCACAATATCAACTCACAACATATCAACTACCACATCTTTGTCACAGTTCACTGACAAAGAACATTTTGTCAATTCCAAAACTAAACGACTTCTCTCACTTGTTTATATGACTTTTAACATTTCAATTTCATCTAAAACTTCAAAACTTAATGATTCAAAACCACATGAGCATCATGACTTTGAAGCTGAGCCAAATCTAACAAGAGTCAACCATCAAACAAATCAAGTGATCAAATTTAACTTTTAAAAAATAAAGAAAAGTTGTAATTTTTTCTCCGCGAAAATAATTAACAATTTAACATAAATTTCTGAGAATCTCGGCAGCAGAGAGCAATCTGCATACTTTCTATATATGCAATACTAGCAAATTAAATAAAGGATATCGGTCCTGCCTGGTTGGCGAAATCAAACATACCTCAACGACTAGAAAATATTTTCTCGCCGTCACAACGGGACTCTTGAATTTGAAAAAAGTGTAACGATTGTGATTGTTTGAGCCGTTGAAATATTACAACTTGACAAACCCATGCATGAGTAATGACAGCATATTATGGCCACAGAGCCCACATTTGAAGGAGTGTCCCATAATCTCACTAAAGCGTGTTGGACAGCTAGGGTGTGGATCAACATGACACAAAAATGCTATCAATTTAAGTTCGCACCTCAGTTTATCTCCGCCAGAACCAAGTCAGATATGGCAGTACAACCATGGTTTTGACCACAGACAGCTACATTTAATTAAAGATGCTGTGTTTTTTGTGACATGATAAAATAGATGCAACAGAATTAAATTTCTTTTACTTTGAAATTGTGAACAAAAGCAAAACGGTGAACTGTATGTATCATGTAACACTCATTACTTGTAGCAACACCCAATTCATCCATCTTTGCTTAGCCGCCGCGTCGTAAAGTCTGTATGTTACACGCAACCACGGAATTTGGATTTGCATGCTCTTGTCGATCACCTTCAAATTCAACGCCCAGCAAGATAATATTTGTTATAATTTCTCCGCAGCTACTGCACAACGTCTAACGAACGGGTTAACTTGACAGTTTGTTCTGTGAGACAAACTAAATGTTGTAGTTTTGGGGCAAGGTAAGTGCACATCACACCCTAACACCATCATTAACACGATTCTATATAAATACATAGGCTCTAAAAGTTGGTTAGCAGAGTGCAATTTAAACACAACAGGACAACAGTGCTAATGAGATTATTTATAGTAAGGCGTGCCGATCCCAACATTACTTCATAATGAATGAGACTTTTGTACGATTCTCTATCATGCCATTTCACAGCGGTTGTTCGTCAGTCAGTCCATTTCGCTATAACGGGTTACCTTATTTATTCATGATTACTCTGCAGTCATGCCAAGGAAAGGAAAAGGCCTATATGCCAAACCAAACGATCATCTTTGAATTTTACAATATTCGCGATTCCCGTGTATTGAATTACGATGAAAAATTACTGGGTGTTCCTTTCAATAAGCGCTTGTTGGATCAATTATTTATCATGGCATGTAACCTGACAATAAGTGTCAATTTCACTAAAAATGAACCACACACTTTATGTAGCTAATGAAATTGGAATAAAGTATGTATTTATTGTTGTCAATTGGAATTATAATGTTGGTTTAGACAGGCTTGCAATTACATGTAGTGAAACCTCAAATTAACTTCTTAAGAAGTTGGATCTGATTTAGGAATGTCACTCTTTCCTCACTATCTAAATACAGACAGGTCATTGAATCAATCAAGTTTGTTGAGTGAGTAATTTATACCGTTGAATGCAAAGACGGCAAGATCAAACACATTTTATTTACCAATGCAACCGAATATAGATAATGTTCAACTTGTCTATAGCCTGTTAAATAGAAATGAACTCTCGCACTACCAAACCAACTTAGCCCATGCAGATAAATGCATACTTGATTCACTTCACATCATTAAAAAAAATCTTATCCGTGCTAGTGGTAAAGTAACACTACTGTTTATCTGGCTGCCTGTAAATTCCACCAATTTCTTCATTTAGACTGGTGATAACGTAACCAGCTCTGAGATTAACGTCTTTTTTTATTCATTACTAGAGTTTCAATTGAAGGCAAATTTGGCACAAAACTTCACATTTATCTGCACCAAATACTTGTCCTCGTTACTCTTATATATGTATGACTTGGATAACTCTATTGTACGGGTGTGTATTACAAGATGTACAAGTAGTTTAGGTACAGATGGTGAGATATCAAGAGAATAAGATGGGCCACCAAAAAGATGATCTGGAAGAAGACCCTTATTTCGTGATACCTTCCAAAATCCTGGTCAGACTAGGAGCCAACTAAATTTGGTGTTGACTATATTCTTTACTTGTCAGGTCATTTGTTGTGATGCCATGCCCTTGCATGAATTGAATCCTAGTAAAATTGTGTCTTGAACTGCGGTATCTTTTGTGCACATTAAAACGGTCCGGGTTGGAGTGGAGATTACAGAAATTTCGAAGGCTCGCTCTATGTGGTATGCTATAAAAACCCAAATAACGCGGTCAGTGTCATAGGGTCTTGCTGGCGTGTCTGTGTGTTTTGTATCCAAATTGGGTTCATCCTTTTCAAATCCGTTCAACCAAAGGATTCGTTGGGCGCCGTAAGAGAAGAGCTGACAAAACTCAAGGAAAACAATGCCGGGGTGAGATACTCCGATATTACCATCCCATCACCCTCCAATACTTATTCAGTCCTAATTGCCTGACAACCATCATCTTTCCACCTCAATCGACAACTAATCCACATCTGTCCTACCAAATCTCTTTCTCGTCACCACCACGGTGACGATGATAACAACTAATACAAACAAGGTTTTAGCTTAACGCCAAAAATGTTTGGAAATATTATGAAGATATTACTTCACAAAATTTTACGCTTCAAACATTTAGACAGAGCAAGGTGGAAACATTTCAATATTTGAAATTTTTAAATGTTTAAATTACAGCTAGCTTCTGTCAAGCATTTAATAATCTACTGAAATTTGTAAAAATCTATAAAATAATAACTTCAAAATACGTAAACGGAAATTGCCAAGTTCACACCGTAAAAAAGAGCCAAAATGATCTCAACTTCTAGACTAGAAATCCTAGTATATTTTATTAAATATTTTTTGAATGAGAACAATTCAGAGTTTTCATCATAGGGCGGAAACATGATGGCGGCCATACTGCTGCTAGATCTGCAGGGGCAGATCTGCTTCCCAAGAGCATTGTTTGATTCATTTGAAATCACACACTCCACGTCTCAACCACAACTGTTCCTTTCATTGATTTCAGCAGGGTCCTACTTTATTATAGTTTATTATTATCTATAAGGATTGAGAATCCGTTCTGAACCCTGCAGTGGGATCGAGTTCTTTTTACTCATGGCATACAAAATATGTTCGGAGTGAAAGAGCAGTGCAGCTGAGATGAAAAGCTGTCAAAACGGCTATTCATTTTTGAGGGCTTCTCATAATATAATCGCACAGCATCAACCATATTGAATACAAATACATCATCATTCAAATCAAGTAAGTACAAAAACCAAGTTCCCCATGACCATGATTTTTTTCATCCCTCAGTTCTGTTCAACTTTTCATCACATCATCATAACTGTCCCTCGTCTATTCAGTGTAGGACTCTCTCAATTTAAGAAATTTTGATTGACAGACCAACGCATCTCTACTTTTCATAGGATGGCTGGCATTTCATATGACACTATACCCGAATATAGTCTCATAAGTACCCCTCAAACCTAGCAGGCCTCCATTGAACAGCATAACTTAATTTCTAGTCATTATGTCGTATTTCATGAGTACATCTATACAAACAGGACATTTCTACTGTTCCCGTATCACAAAACCACTCATTGGAATATTTTTTATTGTATTTAACACATGTCGGTTCAATGAAATTAAAAGTTTGGACCAACCAAAATTTTGTAACAATGGCCAAGAGTTAGCGAGACAAACGCTTTGTCAGAAATTTAATATTTGATTCAAAATTAGTACACAAGTCCTCATTTAAGTTTATCTTTCATACCAAGTTAAAGCAAGAATAGGAAGGGTGGAGCAGCTAGCTTAGCTTGTTTGAGGATCAATTTCCAGAGACAGTACCCTTGCCCTTGCGTGACTAGCCTTGACTTGGTTACTCCAAAGGAGCGGAAGTAAGAATGTTAGACAAGTTGAATATATTTTTATAAAATTTGAGAAAATTGAAGCATCGTCCCTTGCTCACGACACCTTAGATGCCGTTATTGTCTTGTCTTGTCCCTCCCATTAGCTCACTTGCATGACATCACATCGCATGACTTAAGTTACCCAGTCTCCATATCATCACCAACTAAATACTGGTTAAAAGAACCAGCGTATAATTTATTTATTGGACATCCCTCTCAATAATCGCACAACATTCTCATACTTGACTCGAAGGTGAGTAGGAAGGAAATTTAATCCACGCAGTATATTTACTGCGTTATACACCGTCTACCCGGGAGAAACGCGGAATAATGGATTAGGAGAAGATGGAGGACAGAGAGGCGGATGAAAAGAAGACTCGCCGTTTCTCTAACCCTGTGGTAGAAGGAAGGTGACGAAGCAAGTTGTAAGTGGAAGGCTTCCTTAGAAATTCCCAAGTGTCATCAGCCCTGCTCAGAGTTACTTTCACTGCCGCTTTTTCTTTCCCCTTTCTCTCCAGTCTGTGCCCGAGTCTTTCTCCCGTTTCCGGTGAAACCCACCCAGCGGCAGAGATGGAATGTGTCTAACTGCATTTAGATGAAGGTGAGCAGAGAAACGCCTCGTCTGGGACTTGGCTTGAAGTTGAAGGGGAAAAAGCAGCCATGACTGCCTAGTCTAGTAGGAGCAGAAGGCAGGCGGACGGATATGGAGAAATAAATTTCACTGTATTACACTGGAATGGAAGCAGAGCATTACCAATTCCCGTCAGAATGGCTGACTGCTCTGAGCCAAAGAAGCAATTTGGAGGGAAAGAGAGAGCTATAAAAGATGTGTCTGATGTGATGCGAAGGGGCGCCTGATAGAGTCTAATAAAAGTTGGCAATATCAGAGCCAGCTTTAAAAGGCACTACTCTTTTACGGAGGAAAGGAGCAGATAGCACTTCCGCTCAATGGATCTTCCGAACCGCACATCGTAATTTGGACCAAAGTAAGTATAAGACTCTCAGAGAGGGAAGGATGAGAACGAGGAGTGAAAGGAAAGAGTCAAATGCATCTACGTGATTCATAGAGGAAGGAGCAAGCGTAAGACTTCTTCTTTACGCTTACCACCACCAACACCACCACTGACAGCCGACCTAAAAATCCTCTTGGCAAATCAGCAGGGCGGAGAGAAAGACAGAGAGAAAGAGTCCACATCCACATCGACCCGATGTCGGGTAACATTATCTCCCCTCTCACAATTTTTCACTTGCTTCCCCTTCTTCCCACCACCGCAGTCCTCTAACATATCCCACAACTGCAACTGCCTACCCAACAACTCCATATCCTTCCAACTACACTTACCCACTAGCACATCATCATTAATCCACAAACTAAAAGATCACCATGTCATTCAGCCAGCTAGGCCCACTAGAGAGTACTCAGACCCACCGAAAAAAAAGTTTTTAAACTCTTCCCTCTTTCTCATACAACACTCCGAGTATTCTACAGTAGAATTTCTACTCAAGTCTAGTCTGACTCCATGTGCATCGCCAACAAATTTGGTTGTAATTCCGCTTCAACATTTAATAGACCGACCTAAGTAACCGCTGCAGCAACTAAGCTCACAAAACCACCACCGCCACCAACGTCCGTCCCCATCAGATGAGATCAACCAGGGAGTTAGTAACAATGCCAAAGAAGTTATAGTACTTTGCCACCACCGATTCTTCCTCCTCATTGGCCACAATCCACATGCACTTACTCTGATTTTGTCTCATTACGGAATCAAACACTTTCCAAAAGCACCGCATTCACGTTCAGCCATGCAAACATGTGAAAAACGTGAGCTCTTTCTTTCTCTTAGGAAGCACATTGAGGATGATGATGGCTTTATTTAGCTGAAGAATTAAATAGCTCGCTTTAATGATTTGAGATTTTACATCTTATCCGCATTCAACACGGGTCTTTTTATTCAGAGCTCAGCAAAAATTTAGTCTATCCATAACCAATAAGCAAGCAAGTAATGAAGTGACTTGTCGGTTATTGTCAAACACATTCCTAAGAGTTCATAAAATCACTTTAACCATTTCAAGTAAGCTCGTAAGAACTATATAAAGCCCCACTCATTTAGAGATATATATATCCATGTAAGTAATAAAGCGAAGGACAAAAGTTGCATTAAAGGAATTTATTATTTGATACTTCCAAATTAAAAATGACAAAGTTCATGTTTGCAAAATCTGTAAATATCCAACTACCATCAAAAACACGTTTAGTTATCATCAACGTGATTTTTGTGATTTTATCGGCACCAAATCTTTTATCTAGTCTTGCTTGCTCAGCAAAATAATAAAACTGTGGATGTGCATGTGAATCCTTTGCATGGTTGGTGGGGGCAACTTTGCAAAGCAGGTTTTTCACTCACAAGCTCTACTTAGCCAGCCCTATACTTGTAACTTGGCAGCAGAAGGTCAGTAAGAAAGAAGCCAGTCCCTTATTGAATATATGTATGTGTATGTTTAATTTAATCGAATTTAATCACCTGCATTGATCAAATTAGCGCAAATGAGAACTGAGAGCTGAGCATACTAGTCAAACAAGAAGTTAACATTTTTACATACACATAGACAACCACTACTACACTAATTGCTCAAGTTAGAAAATCCTAATATCCTACCACCTTCAAAACTCAAGTAGGTAGCACAACTATTGCAACGAATGCCCGGTGGTAATACAAATTAAGTAACAATTTATACCACACTGAAAATGATACATAATCAAGTCAGTTCAGTGTATTGTTTATGAGTCTTGTAAGTAGTGAAGGCCAAGGTAAAGTTACTTTAGTAAAGTATCAGAGGGGAAATGCATAGACAGGTGGAGGCAGCTTAGTCAAACTATTTATCGCATGGCTATAAAGGCTATACTACATAATATCTGACTGAACACGGTTGAGAAAACTACGACAGACAACAATAAAACCTAGATAGCAGATCACACTTGTTTCAAGAATCTCAACAAATAACAAAACATGAAGTGTCTATTCATTATCAAGACTCTCTGCATAATCGTACAACATAAACTGAAAGAATGGACAAAACAAATAAATATCCCGTCATAGGCTGTTTGCTGCCAAGTATGTATGTGTACATTTATTCAAACTATCTGAAAATTTCCATGCTTAGCCTGCTTGCTTCCGTTCATTCAACACCGTAATCTTAGCCAAAGACTACGCTTCGCTCCACATTCCTAGTTGAATGTTAATACAAAATGTTCCATAAAATAAATATACGATGTGTTACAAAACCAAATTAACGAAAGAGGACATTTCTCTTTTTCATTGGCTTTGAAAAATCGTTAAATAAATATATTAAACATTTAACTATTCCATTATCGCGTTATGCGTGTTATGTCATTTTACAACATTCTTCCATCTTCGCAAGATTAATTTAATGGTTGAGACAACGTGATGTCGCATGAGCTTCAATGTTAGTCTGTGCTTGTTGTTTTAAAACCCAAAATGTTTTGCTCAAATGAAGTGCTAAACATCTTCCAGCTCGCATTTTCCACCTTTACTTGCATTCACGTCTGTCTAAACAACTTATGCAGTGTGGGAAAATCATGGGATCTACAATCCACTGAAATTAATTGCACATCTTCAGGCACACAAACTTCAAGCTATCATCGTCATGAATGAGCTGTTTTCAACGGGCACATATGGGTTTATCTCCTCGGTACTTATGTACTGCTCAGCCAGAGACATTTAAATTTATTTATTACTTCCATCTTCATACCAAGTTCCACAGAACTGTATTTTTTTTACTACCCCCTAATATTTTCAAAAAAATGAAAACAGCATGACTTTTCCGTTCTTTTATATTTAATACTGGAAACACATTTGTTAAGTTAATTCGATTAAATTAAGGTTTAAGCAAAATTTCAATTTTTTATTGAATCAACCGAGATAAATACTCTAACCAGGCAGTACAATAGTGTCAATTCAATTCTTTTCAAGGCTTACAAACAATACATGGGTCTTCTCATCCACACAACTCTGAAATCATGAGTGAAATCTGTATAGAAAACAATGCATCCTTTGACTAGAATTTTAATAATACTGTCAACTTTTCCAACTCAGTCAAGCATGTCAAGCAAACGAGCTTGTTATTCAATTAAATCATTTAAAATTCAAGCACCATCCCAAGGTTAAGTGACGAAGCTTTTTTAATGATAGATGAATCTGCCGCGAGTGGACCTTCGTATAACATTAAGTTATGTAATAATTTGGACATCACTTAAAGCCATATGTCATTGATGTTGGTGAATGAATACAAATTTTAACCATAATGACAACTAACTCTTGACCAAATTGAGAGATTTTTTATTTTCTTTAAAATCGTTAAGCAATGTGTCCTGGCCTGGCATTTAAATCGAAAGTTGCATTGTTTTCCGTAATATTTCTCATCGCCTACGCTTGACCTCTCATTGACACCCTACAATTCCCGAGTCCAGTCGAGACAGAATCATTGTCTTCTCGTGGAAGTGATGAGATATCCAAGGGGAATATATTATTATAGTTGTGTGGGGAGAATGACACAGACAACACACACATCTGGAAGGGCAAAAGGTGTCAAGGGCCAAGGAAACTGAGGAATACGTGTAATGTAAATATTCACACCAGGTAGTGGCTCGCGCCTTCCGACCCCTAAAGAGAGTCAGGCGCCAAGTGAACACCCATTGCGTCCTATTCTTGAGCACAAAATAATTACTTACGCAGCCATACACTCACCGCTGAACCTCTTCACTTTACTCTCAATCTTGACAACAAACGCTAATCCATTCCATTGTCATCGGAAGAGTACGAAGCAGCCTCCTTTGTTTCATTACAATGCTCTCAATCATATTTTGTCACTACAAGATATTATCCTTTGAAACTGCAACCTTTGAAAAGTAACCACCAACATCGAATTCATCTTATTTTTGGAAACTTCCAATAGAACAGTTTCACAATCTTGTGTATCAAGGATGACGGACGAGGGACAGGGTTAAATGGAAGAAATATTAAGTAGGATGACTATAGGCTACCTTTTCCTTTTTATACATTGTCCATCTTCTTCAGGTTTACAGGGAATATGTCAAGTTCTTCAGTGGTTATTTCCACTTTGTGGGAACCAGAAAAGGATCTCGTAACAAGGCAATGCATTCCATGTTCTAATACTAAATTTATGTAGATTTAATTGGAAAAGAAGATTCATATGCATTACACTGAATAATATTAACACCATAATATCTATAACCGAAACGAACATTATGGCAAATATTTGTTTGCATGAAATGTGTGTATTTGCCATTTTTGTATTGCCAAATTGTAAATATATCTCAACTCCCAAATTACAACAACCATTATGTCAATCCATTGAATGTGTGAGGTAACCTAATGCTTTACTTAATTAGTAATTAAATACTCGTTAGAAATGAAATAAGCAATCGACATGTTTGGATGATAATAAATTGTCAGTATCTTGACAGCGCAACTCTCTACCCAATAAATTCCAAGTTCCACGACCACAAATTCCTCAAGTCTACCTAATACAGAAAGTTATAATGTGCCAAACTTTGCCCTGGCCAAACAAATCCGCACTTCAAATTTTGCCAATACTAAACCTGCTTGCAATTCAATCATCCAAGATTTTTTTAAATAAACCAATTCGTTCCTGTCCTTTCAAAATGCAAGGAAAGCCTGTTAAAATCCCTTCAGCTTAAAGTTTAAAGTACCTCACTTAACAAATCTCATAAAAAATCTCA
>JAAXNX010002192.1:0-14318 GCA_036491905.1 Folsomia manolachei
AGGAAAAGGAAGACAGCTGAGAAATGGTGGAGAGAACGGGACATGCATATGGAGAAAGGGTAGGTAGGCAGGCACTCACTAAGACTTGGTTGGTGATCACTACCTTGGAGAAATTTAGACCCAGTTGGGAATTTGCAAGTGGAGTGATGCGATGTTAGGCTACGGTGGGAATTTCTCCTGATTCCATATCCTTCTCTTTTTCGGATCTGTGATACGGATCTCATTCATGCTTTCTCCGTCTTTTCTTTTCGGCAAAGGAATGGCAGCCAGGATGAGAAAAAGAGAGAGAGAGCTACATCGTTTATTCGGATCGCATATCTGCCCCGTTCACTTCACGACTGGGCTGATAAGGATGGTTGATATCACTCTGCTCGGCAATTCGTGTTCGTTCGTGGTTGGATTTGGTAGATATGCTAACTTTTTATTCGAGAAGAACAATAATTGCTTTGTGGGATATCCCAAAGAAAAGGAAATATTCTGTTTTGGATTGCTAAAAATGACATGATTTGATTTTGGATTTAAAATGAAGTGCATAGTTTACTGATATTTTGCCCTGCCACCTGCTATTTTACCTACTTTATTGTTGACGTCACCTTTTCTCTTGGGAAACCTTTTTTCTGAACTTTAAATATTTTACTTTCCGGTTCTTCCTTTTCCATATTTATACCAAAAACTGCTCACGGCTCCTTTTTATTCCTCTTCCATTTGTCTATTGCCAGAGAAAAACACGGCAAGAATTGCAAAGTAGTTTGAAAATAAGTGTATGCGTTGCTCTAACTGGAATTTGAAATCAAGCGAATGGCACAGTGACTCGTGAGGGAAGTACGTTTAGTAGGAGCATGCAAACAGGTTCTGTGGTTTGTTAGTTTTTTTTGTAAAAAAAGAAGTTTGCTTCAAAATCTGCAAATATTAATAAATAGCGGATGTCAAGTTTCACGTAACGTACATGACAGGAAAGGGAAACTTTTCTTGTTTACAAGCAAAGAAGTATTTTCAAACTAACTTTTGCCTTTCACCTTGACAAACATCGATTAGACACACCATGACAAAACAAAAACGAGGTCTTGGCCGTGTGTACGTGCTTTCTCAACGTTTTGTAGGTTTATCCACCCAGCGACTGCATGTTTCTTTAGCAAAGTTTTATTTCCTGGAAAATGCAGTGTCCGGTTGTTATAATTTTTTGTATGTGAACGTTACCATATCTATTTTTCAGCGTAACGATCAGAGCTTGTACAAATAGTATGAGACTCGAATTTGAAATACATTTAGAAATACGATAAAAGTTCTCCTTGATTAAAATAAAAGTAGCCCAAAGTTAAGCAGCTCGTATTTGAAATAATTTGCAGTATCCATTGTAGGTGGTTACACAACACGCTCGAATTCAATTACCACAAATAAATTATTAAATTCTTATCTCAAACTCTAAAAGAGTCCATTGGGAATTGGAATCTGTTACGGATTAAAACTTGAGCTTCATCAAACATGACTAGTTAATAAACATAATTAGTTTTAAAATTCGTCCAGGGTCGCATTCACGTCACAATCCAATCACAACGGCATCTGCGCTTCATTATTTTGAGGAAAACAATTCTTACATTGAACAAAATGCGGTGGATGTTTCATAGTTTATTGGTGCACTCTTGCTGCACTTTATTTTATCAGTGAGTTTTTGTCAAAAGCCGTTTCATCCTACCCTCATCTTATCTCTGTTATTTTGTGAGATTTGCTCATTTTTTTCTCCTCTCTACTGACAAAATAAGGTTCCATTTTACCACTTGCGTATCCAATTCAAGTTAGCCCATAATATATGCAATGGATAAATGAGGTTGGGGTGGTTTCTACTATTCTATTTGAGGAGAAAGCGAGAATTTGTTTAAGGTTTTCAAGGGAAGAGAAGAATAGTACAAGGGTAGATTGAACATCAGAAAATTTAGAATCGGTCTGATAATGCCTCAGGGAGTGGTTTTCTATGGTTGGGAAGGGATTGTCCCCACTTTAAGTTTACTTTTTTGGAAATAAATAGGATGCACTCATTCTCAGAAAATGCATTCATCCTTCCGTCTTCTTATTGCCTTATTTCTCATGGATTCTCCGTAGCAGAAGTATATATTGGAGCAGTTGGAGTTGGAATTTGAATGCAATTTACCCTCGCTGCCTACATTATTGCATTGTCAATGTCATTGCCATCCATCCTTACTTGAGAAAAGCCATTGTTGTTGGGTGAACTGTATAGAAAATAAAAAAAATAGGAGACAAGGGCTTCTTCACGCTTATTAGGTTGCATATCCGATCGGATCTGCTTCTACTGGTTCCATATTGCTTGAAAATCGGGGGTGGATGGGTGAAAGCCTCAACAGAAAAAATGCTCGACATTAGCTTAGAAATGCAGGATTACCTTATTGCAGGATTACCTTATTGCATTGCATCAGGACAACTTTTGGTATAAATTTTATTCATTCAAGTTCTTCTCCTTTCTCCAACTGACTGTGCTGCACTTGGAGTTGACTATTTCCTTCCTTTCAGACAATTGTCCGTATTAGAATTTCCTCAAGCTCGCTATCATTTCGTGAGTCTAATGGGATGTCAATATTCTATTTGTATTGATGTTGGTTGGTGTCGAGAAAAGGGAGTTGGCATAACTCTTTTTTTCACCGTTTCTGAAGGGGAGATATCTATTTGTTCATTCGTTCAGATAGTGTAGACGGTTTAGTTTGAATCTCGAATTGGGATTGAATCGGATTGGTTAGAAGATATTGAGTGAGAGAATTTATTGTGACAAAGAATTGAATAGATTAGTATTGAGGATGGGGCCATTTTTTCATGCACATGCCGACTTGTGAGAAGTCGCTCTTCGAGAAAGTAAAAACTCTTTTGCTTGAATTTTTTTGAATTAGAAAGAAGATTGGATACCGATTTATATTCCTATTAATTTGAAATTTGAATATAAATTAATCACAATAATGGCATGGAGTTAGGAAGGTGTATGCAAACTCCTCTTTTCTCATTTCTGACATAGATTTGGCTTCAGGTTTAGGTTTGAGAACTAATTGAATTGAATGCATGCAAGTTGAGATTAACAATTGTACATTCATCCATAAAATTCAATTTGTTCCAAGAAAATTTCTGAATTGGCCCATTTGGCGTTCAGCTGGCTCATGAAGTATAACAAGGGATGAACTGAAGAGAAATTAAAATGAATGAATACGAAAGGATTGGATTTGGATAAAGTCTCTTCTTCTCATTCATTAGTTATTATTGCCGGAAGGATTTATGCGTTATTTCCTCGCCTTACATTGTTCTGTTCCCCCAGCAAAAGTGAGATATTACACTCTCTCTCCTCACTCTATTTGCTTTTTGTCTTAGGAAGTTGGTTTCGTTTCATTGGGTTAGAGTTCTTGGTCGTATTTGGATTTTAGATTAAAGAAATAAAACTTCTTCGCTCCGGCCTAGCCCTGAAGTTGGAGTTGAGGAGAAGTGTCGTTCCATGTTTCATTTCATCATCGTTTAAATTTTAAGTTGGCGAAGAAACTTGTAGAGAATGGAGGGAGGGGATAGGACCGAGACAACTGTCCTCATATATTACAACTCCCACGTCCACAGCTAAGCCTCAGTAACTCGACTGATTAAAGAAAACTTGAAATAAGTGGAGGGCAGATGTAGATTTATTTGTTTATTCTGTCGACTCTGTAATTTCAAATGTGCAGTAGCAACAGTAAATCTGGCCAAGTCGCTTACAGGCTAAACTTTGAAATCTGTACAAGAAGCAGGGCCCTGAACCGTGTTTTGAAACTATAAGAGTTNTGTACAAGAAGCAGGGCCCTGAACCGTGTTTTGAAACTATAAGAGTTTTTCCCATGTTTACAAAGGAACATCAAATCAAACCTGGTGTTGTTGAGCTTGGACTGAAGAGTGAAGTAAAGACGATTAGCCAACTCCTGTCTGATCTCCCATCATGAATGAAATGCATGGATGGGGATATGAATGAGTAATGGGGACAGAGGGACCATCATTTTGTGATGAATTTAAGGCCAACGCAGGGGGCTATAGACTAAAAACCGAGAAAACTAGAAAGGGAAAGGGATGGGGACTGCAGATGTGTTATGTGGTAGCTATTATTGCTCAGCAGGCAGGAGTAAAGTAATGACAACGGTATATATATCAGATGGTAAAGTCCAGTTTTGGATGAATCGAGAAGAATAATTCGGTCCGGGATTTATTGTGTGTGTAATGCTGAATCAGTCAATCCATTTTAAGCCTTATGCTGCCTGCTTGTGTGGCGGAGCGGTGTAATTCCGTAATCCGGAGACCTTTCTTTTGTTCCGAGATTACAATTCTGGCCAAGCACCATTTTTGGCTCGAACTTCTCTCTACTACTTCACCATTCCAGAGAATGAATGGGTTGAGCAAGTACATAAAGTTGTGAACAGTAGTATATATGTAGTACCACTCTGCCAGATACATTATCTTTACACCAATATTCCTACCTACTTGTAAACTTTGCCATTAGTGGGTAGAAAAGATGGAATAGAAATGGGTTCAATTCTTTTATTTTGTGATGGGAACTTTTGGTATATTTTATTTCATTCCATCCAAAGAAAGGAAGTAACTCTTTACCGGTCTGCTCTCTATCACATCCTTTCTCCTCTGCCCTTTCTCCAACTCTAGTGATTATGAGTTCATGCCATGCTATGATGTGATGCAATTTAATGTTATGTCAGCATCTTTCCAACCCGCGTGATCCAACTGATGGAGCAGCATTTCCCACTAAATTTTCCAAATCCGTTTTTCCTTTCACGCCAATTTATATTTGAAGCAAGAGGAGACAGAGAAAGGGGGTTGGGTTGAATTGAACTTAGAGAGAAATGAAATGATATGTCCATATCTTTGGCAGTTGCAGTTCGTGTCGTGAAATGAATGCATGAAGAGAGACAGAAGAAGGAGGGATGAGGAAGGAAAAAGAACTCGTTTGTCCTTTTATCTTTCTCCGGCCATTCCTTTCTTTCTCTATTGCGTACATACAACTGATTCCATTTAGTGCTTGTTTCCTCCTTATGTGTCATGTTCATCCTGTATCCATCTTCCAAACAATTGGTAAAATGTTATAAGCGATCGGTCACCATCAGATAAATGGGAAGATAGTCACTTTGGTTTGGGCAAAAGTTTGGGAGGGTCACGGATCGAACAAAATATGTTGGACGGACAGATCTTGCGGCTCCTGCATGTAGGTGGATAATATCAACGTAGTCTGGCAAAACCTTGTTCCCGTACATAGGCAATGTTTGTTTCGAAATATTTGAGGTTTTTGTTTTTTAATGGCAAACAGGTAGATAAATTTTTCATTTTATAATTTTCTACGGTCAAATGGTGGATAGTCATCAGAAACTGTAGTCCGTTTTTATAATTTAGAGTTAAAGTTGTTGAGTGTCGCATCTGATTTGCGCACCATATTTATATCTCGGCACGAAGTTCCATCATAAAATCAACTCAAGCCAGAAAAATATATCGACATGTCCAAAAAAAGTTGGCTCGGATTTCACCCAGAAGATGAAACCCACATCGCATGCATGGATAGCATTGAAAGTTTTGGACGCATAAATGTGGAGTCAGGAGTGACACTGACTGCCGCACAGTACACTGTATTACATTACATTGCATTAGTGTTCATTCACCAACTTTCGTAGGACGACATGCCGTATTTTTGGTGATTTTTGGTGTGAAGTGAAGGAGACAGCACAAACTATCTCTCCTTCCGTCGGTCACTTCTGCTTCTGCCTGTTTTTGGTAAAAGTCCAACTTTTTGGAATTTGTCCATATGCTTCCACTTTTTTGGAAGTCCATCAACATTTTTCTCCCAACACTCCAACCAACTTCGTGCTCTCTGGTACTGTGCGTGAGCTGACACGACATTGCAATCGTTTGGAATTTGATAGTCTACCATGTAGTGTGGGTGGTGAATTGGATATCAACCGTTTTTCACTTCCTGGTTTCCTTCCACTGCACTGACTTGGTGAGAGGAGTCCGGATTATGGATTACATAGACTAAAAATTTTGAGACTTGGAAGTGCGAGTGTGTGCGGAGTGAAAGTTGTCTTACTGTCATGTCAGATCCTATTATGTTTTTGTGCGTTCATATAATGTAGTAAGTCTGGCTGTCAATCATTTCAATTTTGACTTTCCTGTTTTTTTTTCTTTTCCTTTTTATCATGATTTTAGCTGTATGTTTTGAAAACATTGTTTTCTATACCGCTAGACTGGCCAGCTTGAAAAAAGAATGGGATGAGTTGCATTGTTGTAGTAGTAACTTATACCGCAAACGTATCAGCTTTCCTCAGTCAGTCGTCATTCTCACTCAGCAATTCGGTACAAAAACCCACACCACGTAGCTCAGGAAGCTACGACAACGGAATCCGGAGATAATGCGTTTTGTTTCTGCTCTTGCTTAAACAGAAGCTGAAAAAGAAAGACTCGGGAGAGCTGGAGAACACCAAAGAAAAATTTGGATTGACTTTCTGATGCGAGTTTTTAGAATCCAAGGCTTATTTTTCATTCTCTCCTGTTATTGCATAGCATAGAAAAAGTTGGCTCTGTTTTGCCTGAATCGATATATGGAAAAACGGGAGGGGAAGACGAAGAACGGGAAAGTCATTAGAGTTTTCACTCGCACTTGTACACTACAATCTTGGGAAAGCCCATTACTGAGAAAAAGCAAGGGATGCATATCTTTGCTATCAGTTTAGTCAGTGGCTGTGGTGCAGAATGAAGTCAGAGTTGGATGCATGTGATGTGAAGGATGTAGATTTTGATCTTTTTACTTCTGCGATTCTCTTTGCTTTGCAACTTTTCTTTTACAGTTTAACTGGGAATGATGCGTACAGTTCATTGGAACCGCATTTATTGTATTTCCAACTAGATACACGTGACATTTGCCAAAAAAGAAAAGTTAGTAAACGTTCAGTTTTCTATCCCAAATTAGCAGTGTGGAACTTTACTCCGCAATCATTATTGTACGAGGTTCAAAATTGGAGTAAATTTGCATTATAAATGTTGATTACTATGTACTTATTCTGAAATAAAAATTTCTCGTAGATTGCCTTGTCTCCTTTGATTTCACAATTGAGCAATCTCGGCCCATTTACAAGCAAAATCGTAGACGTTAATACATGGAAATGTACATGCATCGTAAGATAAAGTTGTTGTATTGCTTGGTCGTTTCAGAAAATGAAAAGTTTGTCGCTTACTCTGCTCTTTTTAGTTTCACGACAGTCCCCCAACTAACGTCTAAAAGTAGTTGTCACCCCTTCTCAGACTGTGCGCATCAGTGTATGGAATGGTGTGGCTCCGTAATAATCCGTGAACTTTTATTTTATCACAAAGACAATCGAGCATCAGCTTCCTTCTCCTCAACACAGTTTGATATGAATGAGAGAGTGACTCATCTTGATACTGCTGCAGCATTCTAAATTCGATGCCATGAAAATATGGGACCATAATATTCCCACTTTACTCCTCGATTAAAAGTCCATTACACAAATAATAATTTAGGCTCCAGTTGTTCAGGACGAGATAAAACCCATGCTGGATGGATCCCTTCCTTACTTATATCCGTTCCAGATTATTACTTTCTTGGTAATTTGGAACCAAGTATGTATTAGTTTATAGTAAAGTTTAGTTTAGAATTTTTAGATAACTTGCATCGGCCTGGTCGTATATAAGCATCCATACATTTTGCTCATTTCCGTTCTTTCTCTCTCGGGAGAAAGCCAAAATTCAAAAATTGTTAAATATTGAGCGGAGCTCGTAGCTGATTTCAATGTAGCTTTGTCGGAAAAGTCTTATGCGTAGCATAATTATAACTTGGAAATTGTGGCCTATACTTATTTGCATCACTAGTTTGCCCAAGTTTTGTCCCTATCATTGATGGCTGTCGACATGGACGTGCATTTTCATAGTCGGGAAGGGTTTTAATTATGAGATTATAACCTTAATTTGAAGAGGGAGGAATGAAATTTCCTGTGCAATGATTAATTGATGGCTTAAGTCTTTGGTTAACGGAAAAAGTTTTCAGCACTCACTTTCTTTTGATTCCTCATTCCTTAGAGGAATGGAAGGAATAAAATTCTTTGAAAATGTCAAATGCGCAAACATGTACCTAGTTCAACAATGAATGAATTCTGGGGGTGAACAATGAACGACCTTAATAATTGCCTAAATTGCTCAAAATGGAAAAAGTAGTTGACGAGCTTTTAATGATGAACTGTGTGGAAGAAGTGAGTCATTCATCCGTGCTTAAATTTTTTGCAATCAACTAATTATTGGAATTGGAACATTGATCTGGTTGTAAATGTATAGTATTTAGTTGTAATATAATGGTAATTGGCTTTGAATTCCCATCGTTATAATCATGAAGCTCTAGAGAATCTGTGGATATAGTCCATTGTTCCTCCGTCGTAAAATAAAATTCGGTGATGATAATAGCCTTCCTTTTCCTATACTAGCCATATGTTGTATGAAGGGACCTCACTGAAAAGTCCAATCCGGTCCGCTTTCCCTGTTCCTTCCGTTCTCATCATTAGTCTGCACGATGACCCTGCATCTCAAGTAGGCAGCAAAAACCAACGAACGAACTGGTACGGCAATCTGAGACTCCGTCCGTAGAGGTAGGTAGGAAATGGCTAATGCGCTTTCTTCTATTTTAGCAACTAACCTACACTGAACTCATGGCGAGCCGTTTCCTATTCATTTCCGACTTTTTCCTAGGATATCTGTCAGTGCAGCAAAATTATTCTTAAGTCATGTTTCATCCAGCGAAGTCGAATGCAGTCAAAACTCAAAAAACCCACGTCAACGTCAACCTTGTGAAGTTTGATCATATGGATTTTGAATATAGTGGAATCGAGTTCATTTTTCGTCTTTCTCAAAATTAAATCCTTGAATTGTTGAAGGGACTTAAATTTGAATGAATCAAAATGAAGTAGTGGATGAATACGCACGCACTCACCCTTCTCATTCTTTTCTCCATTTCTTCCCTTCTCACAAGGATCATGAGAAGGATTGCGAGGATTACGGAGTCTACGAGAAGTCCAATGAAAATGAAACTTTAGGAATTTTTAATGACTAAATTATTGTAATCGACATTGCATTGAATTTACTTCTTTAGGTTGAGTTGGTCCTCTAAAATTGCTGCACAAGTGGATTTGAATGTCTAAATGAAATAAAACCACGAAGGAATGTTTTTAATGTAGCTCCACGCCACAAAGTTGGGAGGAAATAAGTGCGCGTAAGAGTTGGTTGGAAAGCATCATCGACTGAATTGAAATTAAATTCAAGGAATTTCTCTCTCTCTCGAATCCAAACTTTACTCTACCATGTCAGCAACTCACGCATTACTTTATTCCTAAGAGTGGTGTGATAAGCCTGAATTTAAGAAAGGAAAGTCGAATGTCTCTTTGCAGATATACAGGTTCTTTTGACGCCAAAGTAAAATTGTAAAGGAAGGGAACTGCCATGCTTGAATATGCAAAACTTTGTTTGCACTCTGTGACTTGGTCCTCTGAGTGCCAGTATAATAAGCCAGGTGAGGGTGGATTTAAGTTATGAGTTTTCATATGGATGACATGGCATCGAAATGGAAAGAAAGGTTAGGTTGGATGAATGAGTTTATAATGCGTAATGGCCATGTCGTATATTTTTGGGGTCGTTTTATGAGGGAGAAAGGTGAAAGTGTCAGGAGCAGTGTGGTTAGTTGTTAGTTTGCGCTGCACTTTTGGTTCATTTGTGGTATATGACCTGCTAGGATATTCCTGGCGAGTCGTAAAATAAACTATGTGGTCGGTAGCCTAGTATGTGCTGCGGTGTGGTTGCTGTCATGTCGTGATGCACAACACAATCAAGTTAACAAGGAGCAGGAGAGAGTGTAGAATCCTGACCAGTTGGCCGCAATGAAATTATATTTTTATGTAATGGACTCCTGGCTTGAGCTTCTGGTTTTATAGAGATAGAATATAACTCAAAAAACGGAAACGGATTTATGACTTTATTTGTAACGCCCCACCTTGATGCTGGTTCATGGATTTTATACTCCCACTAAAGTTCGTTCTCGTGATTCACCCTACAATTTTATGTTTTATTTTAAAATATTCCCTTTCTCCATACATTGTTAGTAGTAGGAAATAATTGCGACCCTCACCAATAAAGTAAGAATACCGTACATGAATAACGTACACAATCTTCCTCGAAATTTTTTTGAAACAAAACCTGACAAAGTTGTGAAGACTATGGTGTGCATTTTGTGGCTTGCATCGGTTCAAGTTTGGTTGGGTTTACACTTGACCAGTTTAAGACACCCGAAAGCAGCCAACCAAGCCCATAAAAAATTTGTAAGAGGATAGTTCCTGAAGTATAGAGGAAGGAAGAGAAACAGTAAATGTGGCCATTTAGGAAAACCACAATTTATAATCACGTCGTGGACACTTCCTTTCTTTTCTTTCCATTCTTACCCCACCCCCGCACCTCTGTCCACAAACCAACTGCAAACAAACTTTGAAGAAAAGACTCTCCCTTGTCCTTTTTATATCATTAATGGAGCTGGTCTTGGTGGAGGTGTCTTTTTTAGGAACAGGGCAAACCAGACCGCAAACTTCTTCAACGAGCGAGGACTTTTCCTATTGACCATATCTTATCTAGATAATCGAGAGAAAATGTCTTATGGTCAGACAGAGGGAAGAGAAAGTAATATTGTTTTTGCCTTTCTCTGCCAACAAAACACGGGCAAAGTAATTGGGCTGCATTTACTACTAGAAAAAGGAAAACTTTCACCCATCTGCACTTTCCTTGTAATCAACGGGTAGTAACTAAATTTAAAGAAGGATTAACAACAATCTTATATCTAATAGTTACTTTCGGACTAATAATCCACACAGGCTTTACTGAGTCTGGTGGTGCTTCGTCTATTAAAATAATTTGTCATGTTTTGCTTCATGATTAATTAATGTTATTGTGTTTTATGTTACCAAATGCAACGACATCGTTAAAGTCACCTTTCATAATTGCAGTTTAAAATACACACAGAACAAACTAAGACATACACATTTATAAGGAGTAAAATGGGTAAAGGAGCAAATTTATTTAGCGTGGAAAGTGTCTAGCTTGTAACTTAAGAAGTTCAGCGAGGCTGAATAAATGGATACGGTGGGGATTTCTAATTTCGGTTATATCTTGTCTTGTTTTTGAAACGGTTTGCTCATAAGGTGGCTGTAGTCAGGCATTATTATGGAGAACAAAGGGCAGAGAATATAATATTTTACAAATTACAACTTAATGGGTTGGTCAATGTGACGGGAAAAGCCAGGTATATTTTTCCTTTACTATCTCGTGGATGCCCAATCAGCAGCTTACACTGCTACAAAAATATTCCTTATCTTTGTAGTTGAATAGATACATGTAAAATATGATCTGGATTTGGTTGTTTCTGAATTACAAATATTTGAGAAAGAAATTGTTTTCAACGATTTTTAATAATATAAAACAAATGTTTATCGCACTTCATAAATTTTTACTTCCACTTTCTCCATAATTTGTAAGATAACTTTTAGTTCAGACATCCTGTTCCTGATGGTTTTACTCATGTAAATCAGGTGGGTCTCAGGTTTCATGAACTAATTCCATTGAATTTATTTACTACCTCATTTCACTTTTCTCTGTCCGCCTTTTCCCACGGGGACGCGACTTACTTACGTACTTATAAGTAGGTGTGTAGTCTTAGACAGACATGGTAAAAATATAGGCCTAAGCAGGGAAGCAACTATGCGTTTTCCTTGTAAAAAGGTTTATTACATCTCTAGAAAAGATCTTCTGGCCGAGTCTAATTAAGTACAGCTTTTCCTTCTGGAGAAAACAAATTTCAAATATTAAGCGTCACGCTTTGTTTGCTTAAGTTTGATTCACGACCACAAAATTAAGAACTGAAATACAAAATTCTGTTGATGGCCGATGCTGATAATATTAGTATCTGATACATAACTGTGTAATTTTCTTACGAATCCTGTGGAAATCAACACTGGAATAAGTTTATTTGCTTTCTTGTTGTATTTTACAACCGTAATTGATTCGAGTTTGTGCAAATGCCTGACAGTAGAGTCTAAGGGCATTGAACATTTTCCTTTGCTTCTACCACGTTCTCATTAGTCAAGGAAATCTACATAACGCTTATAAAACATGTTACAACACAGCCGAAACTTTGCAGTGTGCAATAAAATGAAATTGGGTTACTGTGTTTGAAGGGAAATCTAACAGTTTAGGTTCTGTGAGCCTCGCAAATTTTATGGCTTCAGCAACGAACCCACCAAAACTTATCCGATAACTGGACCATCAGCAATGAAGGTGGAAATTGAATCCATGAACACGACTGTAGAGAATCGAAGCCTTTACCTCGCCTTTATTTTATGGCTGATGCTTTCTCTTTGAGAGTTTTCATGGTTGAATTTTAGCACAGCCTCATGAAGTGAGATATGCATCCAAATTAATTCAAAACATGTTAAATTGATTTTGAGAATGAATGATAAAGTGGTCGGCAATCGTTTCCCAATATTTTAATTCTGGGAAATGTTTCCCACGAAAAAAAAACAATTTAGCATATTTTATGGAACAAATTGTTCCGAACAATTTATGCATCGGTAGCTTTCATAATGCAATTTACCGAGTATATTAAAAAATGCCACATATGGTGCAACGGCAACAGCAGCAGTCAAAACAAGATGAGAAATAATTGACAGTAAGGGATTAAAGACCCATGGGGTTGATGTTATGCAAGAGATTTGAACAATGTTGAAAAATTGAACTAATAAAATTTAATTTTAATATTTAACAGAACCGGACGATACGATAACATTCTCGGGCAATGGCTCCTTCACAGACTTTTTCAAAATTGTGGTAAAAGACGGCAAAAATATTTTGGTGGGAGCAAGGTAAGTTATGATTAATTGTATTTTCTTCCTGTATGAAAAACCTTGTAAAGAAAGAGCATTACCCAGATATCTTATATTTCATTTGTTTTATTGTGTCTTAGTTTTCCTTTCCTAGTCATGTTTTCATTTTTACCTTGGGCGAGCTTCTGTTGTTATTTTAGTGAAAGAAGACAAAACTTTTACGTGTCGTGCGTATTACAACCCTTTATTTTCCTTGTGCACGATTGTATTGACTTTCTTTGGGTGTCGCTAGCATGGTTTGTATGTTTAGTCCTGATTTGTGCACTGATTTATATCAGTTGATTGGACTCTGAACCGAATCTACCCAACGGAACAAAAGTCGTATGCTTTACAACGTCACTAATAAGAATGGTGTTGATTTCGAATTGAATTTCTGTTCTGGTTACACACTTCCATTAGTCTTTTCTTTCGTAGTTTGTGTTTGGTTAACAGGGTTGGTTATATGATTAGATATTGCTTTCTTGATTTGGTGGTTGTAAATAAATTACTGTAATTCATTACGTCTTTTGTTTGTTGCAGGAATGCTGTATACAATTTGACTGCGGTTGGACTCAAACTCAACCACGTAAGTGTCTATGCCATTCATCTAAGTTATTGTCATTCGTTCTATGCATACATATATTGTCTTCTACAAACACGTTGATGTTTGTAAGGATAAAAAATGTGATGACTCCGATGGATACTGAATGTTTCCAATATGTTGTGTATTGTTTGATGATAATCCTACTAGTTGACAACTTCGCTCCGGTTAGATTACCTAAAGATTGTGACATTTACAAATTGTTGAACATGTCCTTCTCTGGAATCAGACTGTGTTTGCTGTCTCTCGTCCAAAGTAAATAATTGAATTTGGTTTCGCCCTGATTGTTGTTAATTCCTTCCATCCTTCTAACTTAATTTGCCCCATCGTCCAATCGTGGTTCACTTTTAATTGACACTACCAATCCAGAAAGAGTGGCTTAAATCTGGAAAGAATAAAACTAACCACTCGTTCTGGGTACAGTAGAATGACATTGTTCAGACATACTATACAGTCGTAAAAGTATTTGTGGCTGTTTTCGAAGAAATTGTTTTGGAAAGTGGAATATAGCCTTGGATGAAAAGTTCAAAAGTTTATATAAAGATATTGGGATGGTTTTCTGTATAGTCACGAAAGGAGAGATGTCCAATGTGGGGCTTCCTCCTAATGAAAAAACTAACTTTTTTTCTTCATTTTGTTATTTCGATCACGACTGAATCCCCAATAGTGGAGTTGTTCTGAAGGCTGGGTAGACTTTCTCTCGTTCCAGCATTCTATTTCACAAGTTCTTTTATACGTTCCCCTCATACAACTGG